>NJDC01004064.1:204939-244065 GCA_002245475.1 Calephelis virginiensis
TTTATTAGATTAGCATAAGTTTTGTGTTATGAAGGCCTACCTTAGCTTTTGAAATTACATTAATTGTCTCCTTCACCCTAAGGTTGTTTGGCAGAGATCGCTCTGAAGCGATAAGACCACCTTTGTGGACCTAAGTTAAATTTTATAAGTGAAAGAGTGTGTATTGTTTTGTAAATTTTGGTGCATAATAGTGTATTCATTCATAATAATTTGAATTGCATTGAAGTTTTAAAAACGCACATCGCAAATTTAAATGCTTTAAATTTTTATATACAGCTTATTAATTAAAATGATTTTATAGCACCGTTAATGATTGAGCTTCATGCATCAAAAAATTGAAATATTTCAATTGATTCGTATCTAGTGAAAGGGTGAGCAATAAACCGACTTTCGCTTTTATAGCGCGGCTATCATCCCACGTTTCGACATCGGTCGGGATAATAATTTAGGCCGGGATAGAAGTAAAATATAAAACTTTCTCTCTTGTACCGACAGACGTGGGTGATAATTTGGTTAAGATTTTTCGAGTAGTTATTCGTCATTCCCTAGAAACGAAAGTATATATACGAACGTGAGCGAAAGAAATTTGTTTGTATTTTTAACAAACTGGTCACTAGAACAAGATTTAAATATGTATTTAAATCTTTGCAATGATTTGTATGTAATGCTCTTATAAAACATTGCTTGAAATACGATATAATTTGAAATAATTTAAAAAGAGAACATGGTTTAATATTTAATAACAATACCTACAAATAAATAAAAGAAAATAATTCAAATTTTTACTCATCATTTGGGATATCTGACTCAATATTTTTAACCAATTTAATATTTAGTTTAAAGTGCAAAGTAAGCAAGGTATAATTTTTGTAATAAAATACGTGTGTGGCATAAGTGGGGCTGCGAGTGGGGTTAACGACCCTTACCCCGGCCCACAGTGGGGCACAGATACAGAAAGTGGAATCGTGACTCACTCCCGGCTAGCCAGCTGCTATCGATAAAAACAACCCCCTGTACGAGGCGTGTGCTGCACATTTAACTTCAACTCAAAATCATAATTATCAATTTTATTAATGAACTTTGTTTTGTTGTTACAAATATGTTACGCATTCAGTTTTATTTCATCACTACGGCTGCTTAGGGTGATTATATTTTTTTAAATTATAGCCGCTCACAGACTTTCACATAATCAGGGACTTTTCTAGGAATTCTATAAATATTATTGTCGTTCCAAGTCTTCAACTGTCTACGAACTAAATATATCTAGTTAAATTTGTAAGGCTGATTTGGTAATAAAGAGTTTCGAAAAACTATAAATAGATATATAGTTATGTATTTCTTTCTGGATATCTGTATCCAATTGAAAACAATCGTCAATTTAATTTTTGAATGTCTACAGACAAAACATATTTAAACGATATAGATATGTAACCTTAACAAACTTTTAAGTTTACAAAAATTAAAGAAGATTTCCTATGGTTCAGCTATGATTTCCAATTAAAATGGATAAAAGCTTACGTATTTTTTTATTGGTCTAACCTCAAATTATACAAACTTACAAATTGTAAGTTACAACCATTACAATATAATTAACAGACAATTCACAATACATATATTCATATTCAAACAAACGACTACAAATTTGGTGAGCATTTAAATGGACTTCATTTAAGTGATATACGTATTATTAATGATAAACAAAGTTAAAGATGCCGTGCATACACCATAAAATACAATCGATTGTGGTAATCATTAATGGGTAAAGAAAATTATAAATTCAACTGATACAGATTTAAAATTTGCCCAAAATTCATTAAATTACAACAAAACAAACAAATTTCAAATTGGAAATCAAAGAGCTATGTAATTCTTTTTATTACACTTAAAGCCATATAGGTAATAAATTCCACACTTTATTTTGCATACAGCAATCAGTAAGATTAAAAGAAAATACGTCTAACAAATAAGAACATCTAATACTAAAAAACCATAAAACGGGAAATTAGACTTAGAAATGGTAAATTGCAAAAGTTAACAAATTTAATGATTTAAATATACCATTTAATTGCAAACGCATTAACTCATTACATGACTACGTAAAGGAGTACACAGCATTCTGTAATGAGTGAAAGCGGTGACATATGCCGACCTCATTCCTTTTGAAATTGTGGATCTGTCGCCATATGGTACATATGCAGCTGATCCTACACTGGGTCACATAAAGTATAATCACGAGCGGAAACAGACAAACAAAATACTGAAATAGCAAATTGAAAACTTTTGGAAATGTTTTTAATCAACGATCTAAGAAAGATGATTGAAGAGATTAAAACTTATTATTTTAGGCTAACATGACGAAAAAATCCAAATATCATTACGTTTGACAAATGCATTATAATCGAGTTTCCATGAGATACAATGAGCATTTTTGGGATATCACAATTAAAATTTACTAAATGCCGAAGGAATAAATTAGGAACATTTTGTTTGTTAAATATAAATTTTATGGACCTTTAAAGTCTATGATAGACTGAATTAACATTTGAAGTTTAAATTAAAATAAAACTTCACCACATGATGATAAACTAAAAAAACACAAGACTACCTATTTGTCAAGGGATGCTGCAAAGGCTTTGACTTTAATAACTGACCTTCACCTAGGGCTTGGCTAGGGCATCGATCGACCGCGCTTGTCTGACGAGTATATTTATAGATTTGCAACTGTGAAAGCACAAAAGATAAACTGCGAGAACGACTCTATAAGATGTACGAAAGAGACGAAGGATTTAGACGGGGAATGGCGCGCATTGTGGATACAAAGTTATGAACCGTGTGAGTTCCGTGACTCATATACCTAGTTAAGTATCAATCTTCAAAGGCGGAAACGAGCATTGCACTGACGTAATAATAGGTATTGTAGTTATTCATTAAACCAAGATCGACGTGAGAACGACTGCTTCAAGGAGAAGGTGAGCATTAGCAGTCTTTGGTTGTATATTACGTGTTCCCAGGAAAATAAATTGTCTTAAGGCGTCAATAACCTCGACGGTACGGATCGTGGAGGTTGCAATAAATACGACATCGGCGTCGGTGGACTGGTCAAGAGCCTTTCAAGGCCGGGAGTCGAGGCGGGGAGCGCAAAAGATCTCTACCTGGCCTGCTCTTGTTGTGCCGTCTGCATTCCACCTGTGAAACGCTCCTACATATGGCCTTACAATTTACAAGACACGGACTTCGTTTTAAAATTAAATATCGCCGACTTTAAACTTACAACTTTTTGATTTGTTGTTCTTTACAATCTGTTGTGGATTCGCAAAGCTTTTAGTGTTTTAGTAATAAAATTGTTCTTGCAACGCATGCTCGAGTGACCAGTATCTGGTAAATTGAATGCAGTTAAACATTAAATGATAATAGAACTACTTAAGCGGTCATTACTTGGTATACGAGTTGCAGCTGGAGGGTCACGGGCCAATTCATCATGACTACCAATAATACTTAGGTCGTCGGTTTCGCAACACTGTTGTCAAGGTCGCACGCTAATGGCCTGTTCTTCAAATGTTAACGTAACTAACTGGAAACTACCTTTTGTAAATCCTTGCAATCGCATTGCTAATTATTTCCTTAAGAGTTTCCGGAGATAATGGACAACACTGCAATTAAACCGTTGACCTAGTCCTTCTATTTGAATATGATTACACTGGCAACACAAAATTATTATCATTAGAGACTGTTCACTCGGCAAGCGGCAGGTAAACGCGTCGAAAAGAGACGGACACATGTCATTGTAACGACTAACGAGTATTCAACAAAGGATCGGTCGATGTAACAGGAAGCATGATGCGCCGAACTCACCGCAGGTCGAGGAATCGCGCGGCCTTTGTTCTCCTTTCACAGGACATGTCGTCTGTTGAATAATTCCACTAAGATGACACTTCACCGACGAGGCGTAAACACCATGCTCGCGGCGTGCGCGTGCGTCCGCGCACCTCGGACACTACCACTGGCGGCGAGTGAACGCGCGCACTGATCGCGGTTCGTCGAGGCGCGAGCTACCTGCCCCAGTGGCCGTTTCCGTGGCGAGGTGAAGCGGAGGTGCGCATCGCGGCGCACGCCAGGTACGAGCCCACGGCGTGCCAGTGTTACGGGGGGTTAGCGTACTTTCCTCCGGCTCAGCCTCTCACCCGTCAAAACAATCCAGATTTTTTGTTTTTTCCTCGTTTTGTACAATCAACTTGTGTGTCTGTGTCTTGTTCAGATGCTTGAGACCTTGCATTAAGTATTAAAATAAGGCTAGTATAAATACATAAATATACATTTACTTTAATGCTTCGATACAATAATTATTTGTCATTTTATACTATTTCTTTGTTTGATTCTATTAATATTTTTTTACATTTTTTGGATGCTAATATAAAATAATTTAAATTGTTACAAATTTTAGTGCAACACTTGTTTATCTATTGTGACAACTTTTGTATAATATATTTTCAATGTTCACATTTTTTGTTTCTGATAACATACATATATTATGACTGCTTTGCGTAAGACATCCATTATACGACAGCTTTTGTTATCAATTCAACCAGTCATTGAATTAGGTTTGAAAGATGGTTAACAAAATGTATTCATATAAATGTCAGTCGTCTCCTTTACGAGCTATGAAAGCATAGGTTTTACTACCAGTTTTACCTCAGTCACAGAATTGACTGACGATTTACATATTTATATGCCTAGATATATTTCGTTAACTATAATTTAAATGTGACTGTTACTACTAACTTCATAACCTATCGTTTAATGGATTTCTTATAGGTTTATCAGTTAGTTATTCAATGAATGTGGTAAAACTGATAGCAGAATCTATCGTGTTGGCGCTCTAATAGTTATTTTTTGAAGTAAAAGTTAATAAAATAAAACAAAAGACATTTTATAATAATTTTTGAAGTATTTTTAATAAACTTCGGTAAAAATATTTCACTTACCGAAGAATCTATGTTGGTTATAGGCAATCGAAAATAGATTACTTGTTACGAAATTTCACACGTGGAAAGAATGCTTTCGGAGAACTTTCGACTTAAATTACGCATTATCTTAATTTACACGTTTACTGTTTGTTGAAATATGAATCATTTCTGTTGGGCTCGGTCAACTTTCACCGGTTCTCGTCCACAATAAATATAATTAACAAGCAAATGTAGGTGCGAATGACCCTTTTCTTTTGATATTCATAACTTATGAGACATACATCTTTATTGATTTTGTACATTTCTCTAGATAATCAATTAAAATAAAACAAATCGATCACTAAAACAAAAATGAAAATTGATGTTTGACAAGATTTTTTTGACATTGATTGTTGGACAAAATGTTTTAAACGTCAGTACGGAAATTTATTTTAATTTAAAAATGTGTAATTTAGTCAAATAATTAAAGACACACTTTTGTACCAACATTTACATAATTTGGAACATTCGTTTCATTCAAAATACAAACAATACCAATAACAATATAAATGTTTAACAATGATAAAAGAATACACAGAGTTAAATCAATTAAAAAAATGATAATATTACATGAAATGAATATGCCAACACAAACATTTTTTTTTGTTGTTTGAATAAATGAAAAGAATTCATTAACTTCCTAATACATTCGCACAATAGACTATGTAGATGCCTAAATTACATTATTTAATGACAATAATTTCAGATAAATTAATGCATAAATAAATCAATTACTAATTTTTTTATTGAAACAGTTCAAAACCTAAAACGCAGAAATATAATTATGGCCAAAATCTATTGATTATTTTCAAGAATTACGTCTAGTAGACTCTTGAACGATTTTTGAACTCGTTCATTTTTCAATCTACAAAAGAGAATGTCCGCCTCACAGAAGTATATGCAAATTACGCGTAATAGTGGTAGTATCCTGATTTCATCCTTATACTTACTTAAATTAAAAGTGTTCCACACGATACAATTTCGTGTAAGGTTAGTCTTAAAAGTCTACACTCAAAGTTACACACATTTTATTAAAAAAAATCTCTATCAAATTTTGTGTCCAATTGCACATTGACACACATAAGTACGTGTGAATATTGATTGAATATTTAATTGTAAGTATTAAAGTAATATCCAATTGAATCGATAACAAAATAATTTGGTGCGAAAAGATTATTAGCGCAGACCATACTAAGCGGGATAAAAAATGTACTGAGTAAAGTTTCATGTTCAATCTACATGACACACTTTGAGATAAAATTTCACGAGATTTGAATTGCCAATCAAGGCCTTTGAGTTGATGGAACGCCGGAATTGAACTTACTAATACGATCCGTATTTGTGGATGGACAATCTGCGTTTAGGCCGAATCGCCGTCTAATCTGTTTGATCTGTAGTAAAATTGTGTCGTGTGGAAGCTGCATTATTCTCTCGGCACAAATATAAACCGGGAAGAGATGAGAATTCCCGGCGGATCCTAAAAACGACCCTCTTGTTTTTTCCTCAACCGAAATATCATTGTATCGCGCGCTCGCTAACATTCTCATAGTAATTTATTTTATTACACAAAAGTCCTCAGGGCATCAAATCGTGTTTTCTGAAGAAGCAAATCTTTTTAAATTGTGTTTTAATGTACAAATTGTAAAAAAAATTAGAGAATTCATGTTTCGAATATGTCAATTTGTTTTATTACGTGTCATTTACGTGTTAGGTTTAAACAGTTGTGAAAATGCCTTTCAACAAAGGTCACCTTGGAAAAATTTTGTTTCCATCTTCATTTTATTATTAAATTTGGATAAAATCTGCGGTCTAGATGGATGTTAATTTACAACCAGTGTTTACAACCGTCTAGAATTTCCCCGAATTCAAACAAAAAAATCATCACTAATCTAACTGCACTGGAAATAAAATTTAAAGAACTAGAAAGAAAGAAAGGAAGTTATTTATTTGCGGAATATGTCTGTAAATTAGATGTTACAAAAATATTTAAGTATATCAACATATACATACTACCATATTTTGGTATGCAAATATTTTAATATTAATAAAAAAATATTATTTAAAAACATACACTTTAACTTTTAAGCCAACTATTTATATTTATAACTAGTTTAATTATTTGAAATATGAAAAAAAAGAAATTTATCTATTTGCTTAAAATGTGTGTTAAAAGCTGTTACAAATGATATTTGTTAATACCAACATATTCTACTACATTGTGGTGTGCAAATATCTTTAAAATTATATAATTTTATTATTAAGATTTATAACATATTATGTTTTAATATTTGAACAAAATTTTAAAATATAATTAGGTTTAACCCTAACTACCACAAGCTACCACTAATCTGAGATGTGATCTTACGCTGAGCCATGAGCCTGTTACACTAAGAATTAAATCATCTACCAATGAAAATGGAACAACTGCAAATGTGCGCTAAAGTAGAATACTTCATATTATGTCTTCCAAGAGTAACAATAAAAAAGCAGCTAAATGCAAGCGGACTCGCCAATGTAGGGTTCCGTAGCAGCAAGTAACATAATTTACAAATTCTTTCAATTCATATATAGTATTTGCGGTTTATGATTTACGATCTATCAAACTACTCTGTTAAGAAAAAAAAATATTAGAAACCTCAATATCATTTTTGAAGACCTATCCATAGATATACCGTAGCTTTGATGAAAAAAATGTTTGATTTTTTTATTTTTGTTTGAAAATCTTAAGGCGGTTCACAAAATACATCTAATCTCAAAGTTTCAGCAATATAGTTCTTATAGATTCGGAAAAAAGTGGTTGTGACATACAGACGGACAGACAGACAGACATGACGAATTAATGAGCATTTCACTTTTTGGATTTTAGCTACGGAGCCCTAAAAATGTCAGTTTGTGGCGTTGAGGCTATGTTATTTAGCAAACGGTTAAATGTAGACTGACGAAATTATGACAACAACAAGCTAATTTATGAGCCCACAGTTGGTCTGTTTCATACTGATTCTCATTAATTACGATCCTTGGCACCAATCAGACATCATCTCAGTTCTCATCTACACGTATAATATAAAAATGAAAATGTGTTGGTAAGCGCATAATTTTTGAGCGACTAAACCGATTTGAATAAATCTTTTTTTGTTATGTTAGTTATTGTCAGAGGAAGGTTCATATAAAGAGAAAAAGTGGGAAATTGGAAAAATGCGTGGAAAATGAAAAAAAAAAACTTTAATTTTACCACACAAATTGACAGGGTGGAACGAAGTTCGCCGGGACAGCTAGTTGATTATAAAATTTATTTTCTTAAAGTGTAAATAGAGTATGCTAATACGAAAGTTTACGATTTCAAAGATCTGTAAAATAAATACGCGACGAATTGAATGGCAGTTGTTTCCTTAAACAAGTTTAAGAAGAAAAGTAAATTCCTTAGCAATGTACCGTTAAATTTGGACACGAGACTTCTCGTCGACCTCGGCAATAGCAATGCGATTCTTGACCAATAACTTGGCCATCTTGTAGACCTCACACAGCCTTTTGGATTTATAATAAGAAATTAAGCTTCAAGTTAATGCTGTAGTCAAAAAGCTACTTAACTGAAGGGTTACTCTTGAAGCTCGATTCATGCAATATTGGAAATTGGAATCGAGTATGTCATTTTAGGTACTCTTGAACACAATACTGACTAATTATTAACATTTTGTTAATAGTAAACAATAAATTGTTTTGTCAGATAAGCTGAATTCATTTGTAACTTATTGTTAATAATCCTAGATTAAAATAATCCTAATTAAGCTAGAACTGTGTGCAAAAGTACCTAAAGTGACATATACGATTCCAATTTCCAATTCGCATGATATCGAGATTCAAAAGTAACCCTACTGATTATTAACAAAACTAAATTTTCAGACCAAAAGCGCTTAACATTTTAATGTCTTAAGTTACCGAAAGTAATCTATTGCAGCTTGTCAAGTTTACTATACTTGCTACCGTCGCGATTTGTATAAAAACTTTGAACAGCGCCTCTATTGGTAACTAAGAGAAACACATGTTAGACCAAAAGTGTCACAGATTTTGACATGTAACTTATCGAACGCAATCTGTACCAACTCATGGTAAGGGCTCTGATGACAAGCAAGCAAGCAAGCATCTTAACGCCCATATCCCCGAAGGGGTAGGCAGAGGCACAACCAGGGCACCCACGACTAGCCGAAGACACTAAGTCCCACAATGTGATAGGTGGCAAGCCTATCGCCAACCGGGCACATTTCCAATCCCGAGCAACATTTTTTTTATTAGAATTGGAAAAACCCAATTTTCTTTTTGTTGCCCGATCATAGTGCTAATAATTATACTAAGGGCAGTTGTATAGGACAATACGAATAACATCGTAAATACAATAATAATAAAGATAATATAATCTATGATCATCATAAATATAGAGTCATAATTGTAGTCGTCAGTAATTATACAATAATTGTAATTATTCTAAGATGAGCATTTTCGACTACGATAATAATCAAAATTATTAAACACCTTAGACACTAAGCCCTACTAGTAGGGTAGATGACTGATATTTAATTTATTTAAAACTAGTCGTTTGTCCGCGACTTTGTCAGCATAGAATAGTTTTTATTTTTGTACAAACCCGTATCCCCGTTATAGTTATTTTAAGGAGTAATTTTCTTTATCTTTAGCTATATACACATTAATTACATTTCGTCAAAATCAGTTTATTGTGATAAAATGTCTAGTGCACAAAGTGCAGTTGAAGAAGAAAAATGTACTAACTTATTTTTTAATTTTTCAGTTTATCTGTTTTATGATTATTCTAAGTTTGGTCGGTGAACCCGTTTTAAAAGTATTTAGTTATTAATGAATAATATGACCAACGAATAATCCATGTAATTAAAAGCAGTTTTTTGTTATGCAACCACTTCCGTAAACGCAACTTTTAATAAAGCTACCGAACAAAATGCGTATGGTGATGGTGTTTTTACTAACTGGTATATTTTTACTAATTAGTACTAAGCAAGAAGTAGCCGATTCAATTCTTACTTTGAAAACATTATTATACCTATCGACCTTTCGAAAACAGGAAATGAATTCCAATAGAAGGAAAGCATTTAGAATAAGACGTTAATTACATAGATAGTAACTGTAAAACTCGACGCGAATTCTACCGTTCAGTTTTACCAGAATTAAGCTTGAGTGATAGTTAACAAAATATTAAAAAAACGGCTTCACACAAACATCTGTCACTTTATACCCGGCAGGTTATCCGTCAATCAATTCATTGTGGTAAAATTGACCCGACTAACTGAGCAAAACCTACCGTCATCAATTCAGCTTTTGATATCTGTGCAATATAAAACAATGAAAATTAATAATAATAACCTTTGATAACGAATCTCGTTTTTTAGCACGGCAACGCGGGAAATCAATATGCGATATTCCTCGTGGGCAAAGATAGATAGTGGTATTTTAGATAGCCGGTAGCTTCCAATATCCATAAAACGTAGTTTATAGATATTGGAAATAAAAACTTGTGAGTTCGAACAACAACCATAAAACAAGTCCGGAGGTAATAGTCAATTATGGTGATGAGATTAGAGGCTCATCATTTCATAAAATAATCTCTATAACGTGATTCATTACTGGGACAATGCTTTTTATGGGATTGGAATAAAACAAGAAGAATTTTTCCAGTAGGTTTCAGCGTAAGACAAGATAATACTTTTACTGTATAACGCCCAGTTCCTACAATCAACAAAACGTAATCCATCAGTTTAACTACTCGTAGTTTCTCCAAAAGCCATACATCTTACGTTGCAGACAGAGAGTAAACCTCACGATCCTGCCAGACCTGCCTTCCCCCAGATTCATTACGCTTTACATACAAACACGTCGGTTTCGAAGACTCTTGCCATTCCTTCGGATAACACAAGAGCGATTTGATCGTGGAATGTCAACCTTGGTCTCCTCCTCCACATTCATCCACATTCGCATTGTATATCTGCTTTGTCAATTCTACATGTTCAAACCAGCGGAGCATGCCCTTCCTCATTTTAACACCAAGTTAAACGTCTATTTACGATTTGTGGACACAGTAAATAAATTTTACAATTACAAATTATCCCCATAATTTTTGATGTCGGTTGTGATGTTTTTGACAGTAATTAAACCACTTGGAACCAAATCTAAATGTTATCTATAATCTATATAAATAGCATTGAACCATCAATTGCGTTGCGAAGCTCGAAACTTGAGATCGGCTATTTTTAAAGTTTTATTAAGGCACTAAGATAATACAGAAATAGGTACTTTATTATTTTTTTCCATACAAGCTGTCATTATTAGGTGGGTATCAGACATCAGTATCAATATCAGTTTACTGAGTCAGCTAGTTATAAAACAACTCGTGCCTGGATTAAAATTAAAATTCACACTGCTTCGAAACGGCTAGACCGATTTTTATGACCATTTACTGTGTATATGATAATATATTTCAATATATTTCATATTAGTTGATGTATATGGAAGAGTTTGCCGGGTCAGCTAGTATAATTTCAAAATATATTTATTTTGGGAGAACTTGCTTCTAATAGATGCAATGAACAAATGATCCGCGGTCCCTATTAATCTATAGCAACGACGAATTCCCTTTAAACTGTTAGTTTGAACCAGCAAAATAACGCTAAATTGCTATTATTTTGTGTTTTTCGAAACGCATTTATTGAAAATCCGTTAATAAAAGCCGTGTTACCTTCAACATGTGCTCATAAACGGTTTAAAACCTCCTGGGATGAACATAAAAACAAAATGTCGCTGTGATAGCGAGCAACACGGGAAATGGACTCAAAGCGCCTACGTAACGTAGTATAGTCTACAACTATATATTTTTTTACTGATAAAGCTTCGAAAATGAAGCTTTATTCAAAGCACTACACTGAGCTTTCATTGTATTTAACAATTGGTGATCAAGGAAACTTTTCTTTATATTTTTTTAATAACAGCAATGTTTGCGAACTTCGACAAACATAATCTTATCGAGTAATTCTTATGCAGTAGTCACAAGGCTATCCTGATGGTATGGTAAACGGAGTTATAGGTGCATTGCAGTCCTGGGGCCGGGATGTTACTCTTATTGTGCAAGCATACCGGGCCTTCCAGACCGGTACAAAACAGTGTTTTTATGGTAGTAGGAATAGGTAAGGCGATGGATCTACTCGGATAGGTTGCTGAACAGCTTTTTAAGACTTTTCAGTAGTCTTGATAGTAACGACACATTTAACATACGCTCACCTTTTACGAGCTGCCAGGTAAAGAGGAAGACGATCTATCCTATTCAGAAGACCCGGACCAACATGTTTTTTTTTTTGTAAAAACAGTTTTAACCTTAAGACTTCCTCTTTTTATTGAAGTCGATTGATGGTTATATGGCTAGGACATTCAAGCGCTGTTAGAAGGACGGGTTACGTCACACACAGCACGAGATTTGAAGTTTTTAAAAGTGTCTTACATATTTTTACTATACATTTATTTATATGTAGTTATCGCCTCTGTGGTCTAGCAGTCAAGTGTTTTACTTCCCGAGTCGAGCAGCAAAAAAAAAAAGAAAATGTGTATTTTCAATTTTCTAATAAAAATAACTTTGCCCGAGATTGGATATGTGCCCGGTTAAAAATAGGCTTGCCACCTATCACATTGTGGGACTTAGTGTCTTCGACTAGACGTTGGTGCCCTGGTTGATCCTCTGCCTATCTCTTTGAGATATGGGTGTGAGGATACTTTATTTTCCTACACATGAATACTTTGAGGATACGTATGTATCTCGTTCTTTCGTTCCCCAACATCGTAAATAAGCATGGTTTGCTAAGAATGGCATACGAAAGATTGACAAAACAGATATATAATGCGAGTGTGGACAGGTGGACCTAGTTTGATAACCGAAGCCGGTTTGTTTGTATTTGTAGGCATGATGATGGAGGTAGAATTATATAGTCGTGATGTCTCTAATAGTAAGTACTTCTCAAGTCCATTGTTGGGAATAGCCCTCACCAATGATAGCTTGCAGGTCGCAAAGACATATTTTGTGTTAAAAATTTATTTTATTAAGGTATATATTATTGTTATATAAAATTTTATTTTTCTGTAAGTGCAATTTAACAGTCGCAAATTAAATACGTCCGTGTTGTTTTCGTCCAAATAATGACCTACACATACCAAATAATTAGATTTTTGAAATTCAAATAACATTAATTACCGATATGTTTATTTAAAAGCTACAAAATTTAATTAGTATAAACAAAAACAATAGAGATGTTAAGATCTTTGATAACATGTTAGTAATTACTAAAAAGTATCAAAAGACTGTGGAAAATTTTTAATTTTGTGTTTCTATACGGGTTGGCGCTGTATTCTTAAACAGGAAGTTTACACTTATCATCATAATATTAATAGATGACGCAAAAATGTGTGGGTCTAATTTTTTTTTTTACGAAAATTGCGAGGACGGAGGAGAATGAAATTTGGCATACTTCTAGTTTATGTATAGGAGAAGTGCAGAACGCTAATGTTTTTCAATATAAATGCATTTGACAGACACAAATATTGATAACGATAAAATATCACAGATGGCGCACAAACTGTGCTCGTAATGTTTCGCAAATTATTAACAATAGAACCGTTATAATGTTTAAATATTATATTTTAATAATTTATATTGAATAACTTATAAATTAAAATTGATTATGGTCGATGTCCGACCAAAGGGCAACCACTAAATAATATATACATATGATACATAATAGTATACTGACAGATATTACTTTGTAGCTGTATTAAACAAAAAATCAATCAATATAACCTATACTGATTTATAATAAGTTCAACATCCCTGAAACAGGACAGCGACGATCCTAAAACTCTATGGTCTGTATAGGTCAAGGCTGTCTATTATAATTGGGAGAACCGTGTCCTGTACTTCCTCGAAGTTTTATTCAATAATAAAAAAAACATATACTGATTAACTTGATCACAGAAAGGGTGGGACTAAAAATGTGGTTATGTAGAGCGTGTTCGTTTAGTTAGGTCATGTGGAAGAATGACAAATGAAAAACCAAGATATACACTGCGAAGGTGGCTGGTTTTCAGGGCCGCATTTAGAGGTCTGGAGGTCACGGGCCAGCAAAGGAAAGGAGGCAACCTGGCCCCAAATATTTTTCAAAACTTTTGTTTTAAAAAAGTTTTTTAATGGAATTTTCTGTAAATATGTAATTATTTGTCATTATATTACTCCTACATAAACTATTACATGTTTGTACAAACTACTGTAGGTAAAATTAAAACAGAGAAAAAAATTCAAAGCCAAAAATGTTCACTAATGTCTACTAGTTGGAATTTAAAAGAATAATTACGAAGTCTCAAGTATGGAGCCAACCGTTTATGGAGCTTTTACCCCGGTTGCCCTCCCCTAAATTCGGCCCTGCTGGTTGTAGGCATCCGCCGAGACCGAGGTTGACATTCTACGACCAAATCGATAGGGTTTTAATCGAAGGTGGTGTTAGTCTCAACATCGCCGTATCTGTACGAAAATAATATTTAATAAAGAGGAAGCTTGACAGGTCTGTAGAAATGGTGGCACTTTGCACTTGATGCGCTCTGCCTATCGAACAATAGGCTTGGCGTGAAGACATAATTTCATTAATTAGATTTTTGGAATTCAAATAACATAACATTAATTACTGATACGAAAGATAAAAACTGTAAATTTTAACTACAATATAAGAACAACGAATGAGCCAAGATCTTTAAGATTTGATTACATGTTAGTAATTAACGATAAAAATTTAGAATAATCAAAAACAAAGGAATAGCAAGGCTATTTAAGGCCCAGACTTTTGTCGAACTTCTGTCTCGCTTAATCATCTGAAAAAAAAACATACAAAAAACGAAGCAGGAGAGGTTAATTTTCGACGGACTACCATCACATTCACCTAACTAGCTTGTTGTAATTGTTGTGTGTGCGTCGCCCATCAGTTTCTGGTTATCCCTATTCTCAAAACCAGGACACGTCGATGGCGCGCACTGAAGCGAAAAGCGATTTTGCAACTCCAGGCGAGTGGCTCCAGAATTCTACAATATGGTTACAGTTACATTCAAAAGTGTGTAGCGGGATAAAAGTTTATGAGAAATCAATTTATTTTAAGGTTAGTCGATCGCATCGAAAATAAGCATGCTACATTTGCTGCATAGATATTTAGAAATACAGCTAGCTAAACAATTTAAAGCGCGAGTGAAAACATACCAACTATGTAAAAGTACATGTGTCAGCGACGATATATTATAATAGAGATCCACTTTGCGCCGTCGTTGTGTAAACTTGAACTGTCTCATTTATAAACCAAGAGTTAAGTTGATATTACAGTCTGAATCGAAGTATAATAAATACTATACACTAGTTTCAACCTTGGGAGTAGTGTTTGTTTATAAATAAGACGATAAGTGCATTTTCAATTAAATAGCATTTCATTTTGGTCTAGAACCTAGATCACAGTGTACAGATGGGAAGAACACGTCTTCCAATACTCAATGCAATAGTTAATCAATGGTAGTAACGTAATAAAAAGCTAAACACACGCAAAGCAGCCATTAGGAAATGGGCGCCGCCGCACAGTCGATAACGATTTCGCTAGACGGGTGTACTGAATGGGGAAATTGCGCTTTTCAGCAAAACGCATTTCGTTTTCGATCGCCTGCTTGACGATCCTCTTAAAAAGGTATTCGGATTTGGTACATCTTTCATTAAACATCCATACGAAGCATCTTTTAATTTGGGTGAATAGAACTAATTCAAACATCAACTGTCACTTATTACTGCTGGAAAATTCTAATTTGTTTCATTTTAACTGACCCCACAAACGTCGTCCTATTCGTACTATTGATTTTTTTCATATGAACCTTTTCCTAAAATGACTAACACGACAAAAATATTATTAACTAGCAGTTTGACGCAGCTTCGCCTGCGTAACCTGGCTTTTACTGCACCGAATTTGATGAAACAAAGCCAATATTCTACACTCAGGGATAATGTAGCATTCTAAGGGTGAGAGTTTTTGAAATCGGTCTAGTAGTTTCGGAGCCTATTCATTTCAAACAAACAAAAAATCAAACATTTCCTCTTTTTAATATGTATTAGTATAGACAAAATTAGTCCATCCGTTCATGCGTAATGCGATGACCAAGGGAAATAAATGGAAATTGAATTTCATTGAAAAAAGAAGAGTTCATGTTTTGACAATTATAAATAATAAATAAATATTTCTAAACAAGTTACACGCATTAAACTAACTTCCAAGTAAGCAGTTTATATTACGTTATTGATCGCACTGTAAAGAATAATACTGTAATAATATAAATAAATGACTAGACATAGAAAACAGTGCAGATAAGTATGTTCAAACATTAAAATTCACTGCCGGGAACCTAATTTTACTCAGATTTCGAATGATCATGACTCATGAGTTTGGCGTGTCCGCTAGCCTCGAGGGTTTAACCAAATATAACAAAAAACAAAAACAAAAATAATTTATTTACCAACCAGACAATAAAAAAATTATCCACTTACGTCATAACAATCTTATATATAAAATTCTCGTGTCACAATGTTAGTTACCGTACTCCTCCGAAATAGCTTTTCCGAGTTTTACTAAATGCGTATTCAGTAGGTCTTAGAATCGGCTACTATCTATTTTTCATACCCCTAAGGAATAAGGGTTGTTCACCCTTCACATTTTTTCCTAAAAACAATGTATATAGCAAAACAAAGTTTGCCAGGTCAGCTAGTAATTTATAGAAATACGTCGATGTCACCCCATTAATGTCAGTTCAAGTCGAGAATCAAAGAATTAAACCCTAATCTCGTGAGTGAAGCAATCTAAAACTTACTTTAAAAATACATCTTATTTCGACTACAGCGCGTAAATGAATCCGATAAAATATGCATCCGGAAGCCAACGAAAAATTGCCAGATTACAAATGTATTCGATTTCTATGAACATTAATAACTATAAAGAGATCCGATGATTTAAATTACCCATAATCTGAATAAATTTTCGAGCATTTTGTATTAATGTGAAACGGTGTCAAAATAGTTAATATTCAATTTCGTAATAAATCATTTCCACCAGTATTATTCCATATATGAAGGTCGGCCCCAAACTTTACAGGTTCTAAAAAATAATCTCGTATAATCGTTAATCGTCGTAACGATATTTCTTTTCCTATCTCGCCGCTTTTTATATAATTGAGATCGTCCTTTAGTTAAAATTGGACCACAATTATGACATATTGGTGGTAATTTTGTTGCGCACCCAGTAAACCAATTTTAGGTTATTGCTGTCTTCTTTCAACGAAAGTAACAGAAAGAGACAAAACACTTTTAGACCGTACACATCATTTCTACAGACGTTTAATCTATCACTCGGAAAACCTAGATTAAAATCATCACAATTTGACATGTTCGGACTAATCTGACATGTCTAAAAGGTTCCATCTCTTTTGCTTTCGTTTCATTTGAAAAAGATAGCATGCAAATTTAAGTTTAGTTTGTGAACAGCAGAATTACCACCATTATAGTATGTTCTCAATGTTATAAGATAGTGAACGAGCGGGCGTCTCTCCCAGTGGTCTTTATGGCAAAAGACAACCGTCGCATGTAAAGACCAAGTCTACTGGCTACCATTCATTACATAACACGAGAATGGTGAGTATTGACACTCTGGCAGCAGGAATAGGTGGTGGCACCAACACGTGAAAATTGCTGCCCAGTACTCTGCCACCTTGTGATGATTGACAAATTTATTAAATTATCGCCGATGGCCGATAGGATCGTAATGATCCCGTCATCTAATGTTACGAATGTGAAACTAAACCATACTAATATTGTGGAAAGTCAGTCTGTCTCTTACAATTTGACGTCTAAAACGCTGCACCGATTTTAGTTAATTTGATAAGCGTATAATTAAATATCCAAGTTCAAACAAATGCTTTCTTACGGCCAATATTAATAATCAATCCTTATCCAAAACCTGCTGTAAAAGATTGATATTTTGATCCATTTTTATGTTATCGCTTGCCAATAACACAGGATTAATATGTAGATTAGGTATGGGATAGGCCGCCGGACACGCAGCTATCTAGATTGCTTGAAATCCATTAGATTGAGATACATTATTAACATTGGCCGTTAATCACAATAATCAACCTCCAAAAGAATATGATGGTGGAAGAAAAATCGTAACTAAGGTACTTGTCCCAGTTCTTAAGACTTTTCAGTAGAGTATCTTACTTTTTAATTACTACATAAGGAACTTCTTTTTTTAACCAGTGGAGGCAAACGAGCAAGTGGGTCACCTGATGGAAAGTGATCACCGCCGTCCACGGACATCCACAACACCACTCCTGGTGATCACAATCACAGACACGTTGCCGACCTTTAAATTCTTTCAAACTTAAAAATTATAAATTATTGAAAATGGGCCATCTTAAGAATTGTCTGTCCTAACTTAGGCCCAAGCACCTTAGAATAAGGCTGACAAGTCGCGAGTAAATAGCTAGTTTGAAATATTTGAGAACAACTGGTACGAAATCAAAATATATAACAAATCAGCAGTACGTGCCTCAATGTAAATAACACTTATTTGTTTAAGTAAGCATGACGCATTGCATGCAAATATCAATACGGTTATGGTTTTAGCGTAGTATCAGTAACAAGCGTTCATTATTATGTTTGTATAAAACACTTATACTGTTACACATTTATTGTATAAAAAATGAATACTACCGGTTTTGATTTGACTTTGCTAGGAGTCTAACATTAATGGGGAAGTGTACATTACTAGTGTACAATATTAAAATTAGGTTCTACCAACGATGAATAGTCTGAGTTAAAAGCATTATTTACGGGCTTCGCAGACTATAGATTTTATTGATGGATTATTTTGTCTGGTCAAGGTCTGCCAAAACTAAAAACTAAAGAGACGATAGCTAAACTAAATAATGTTATTTTTAATTTGAAATCTTCGCATCAACTATAATTACATGTAAAATTACACGCACACAAATAAACTTGATGCTCAGTTAGTTCTTGCTTTTTCCCAGCGTTTACGCAATATGGCGCCACAAAAAAGTTACCTGAATGATTCATAGATGGCGTGGATATCAGACGTTTTAGTTTATAATTTTGATGTTAGTTTAATTAAAATGTAAATTATGTATAATTATAAAGCACATGCAATTGAAAGGGTAGGCAGAGCTTACTGTCTTTATGGTGCACACGCCACTAACAATGAAGTCATTAAGGGTGATGTATTAATCTATTTTTTTTTATAGAAGAGGAGGCAAACGAGCAAGTGGGTCACCTGATGGAAAGTGATCGCCTCCGCCCACGGACATCCACAACACCAGGAGTATCACAGATGCGTTGCTGACCTTTAAGGAAGAAGAAGACCTTTTTCTAGAAGAAGTCTTATCACTCTTGTTTAATAAATAAGTAAGTTATATACTATCAATTTATTTTGTTAATAGAACATTAACGTACCTACTGAAACGTCATATATCTAACTTAACAATATACCAATGTCGTTATCAATCACGAGTGACACAAGTGTGCGCTGACCGTTAGCGAGTCTCTCGTACATACGTCATAGAGTTCATTGAAAGTTTGGCATTTGCTGTTACCTGTAACAAAAAAAAAACAAATATTAAAAACACATATTTGATTGCTTAGTCAAACTATTTCTATTTTTATATTATTTTAAAACTATAATCACCAAAAGGACAATTTTCCCAGTTATAATCGGACGCGGAACGACTGTAGAATGCCTACAACTCTAATAGACCTACCACATCACACTTTCGAGATCGATTCGATTGGTGATGTACAGGTTCAGTGTTTGCCTATTTTTGTTAAATAATCATACTCAGTACAATCTTTGTCCAGAAATAATATTTGTTACAAATATTTCCTAGGTAGAAATGCACTATATCGAACATGAGATAATTTTTATTTCGACTCGCACTTGGCTGATCTGGGCAAAGTTGTAAAGCGCGTCCATTTATAAAAATAATAGATCCGCAATGTAGCTAAGAACCATTTTGATAATGTCAGCTTTAAAAAAATTGCATCAAAATCTGTTCATTCGTTCGGGAGTACTACAAACACACGCAGACACGTCAAAATTATAAGACACCTCTTTTTTATCGGAGGTTGACAATTGTTTTCAAAAGTATCGCTTTCGGTGACTGAAACTCTGAAAATAGTATAGTTGTTAACTTACTATAGGAATAGAACACCTAAGTTGATGATGTTTACGTATTTCAGACATTAAAACAGGAAGAACAGATATTAAACATTGCAAAACAGACAGACACCGAGGGCGGAAGCGTGGAAATGCCATTGTGGCGGCACAAGGAAGAGGAACCGCTTAGTGTAACTTACGCAACGAGACCTTCAACAAAACCGCCAAAAAATCTTAGTCTTCTAAATATTTGACAGTTGTAAATAAAACATCGTAAGCGAGGCAAAATATTTTTTTATTTGTATAACTGATTACAAATATATTTTCAAGGGAATTAAAGCTTTTTTATCCTAGTGGTCTAGTGTTATATGTATTTGACTTCGTGAAGTCCCGGGCTCGATTACCGGGTAGGTTGGGTATCCGGATTGGATAAGTGATCAGTTCGCGACAATCTATCTATCTACAATCTATGGTGTCTATAGGCCACGGTTATCTCTTACCAACAAAAGAGCTGTGTTCTTGTTCGCGCTCGGTAGCGCTCGTCATTGTTGTATTCCAGTTTCGAGTGTAGGTTAGCATATAGACTTGCATACGTGCCGTGCATAAGATCCTGGCCATTATATTATAGCGATGGCTATCTTAAGGCGACGACTATCTCCACCAGGAGAGCCTCCGCTTGTTCACTATCCAGACAATGTAAAAAACACACAGATCCTTTAGATACCTAAATGGTTGTAAAATGATAAAATTTAATCATATTCCTAATTTGCGAGCTAAAAAAAAACAATCCAATGTTGTAAATACATCACAAAAAACATTGAAACTTCGAAAGCTCTGAACGGTACCCGTATCTACAAATAAACTAAGATGAGGACTTCAAATAACGAAATCTTTACAAAGAGTATTTTATTCTAAACAATGATACATTTCACATGGAGAAATGGGTACAGCATGTTTACTTTTGTCTTCAAACGCATTCGTAAATTCAATTTTAGGAAACAAAGCTTTAACATTTCATTGATAATTCCTCTAAACAATATTTTCCTACTTTATTTTTGTTTATTTACCAAGACCAAATAGCAAAACACGAAAAGAGACAAAATTGCACAAAATGCGGCTTGTCAGCACATTTTTTTTGCCAGAGTAAAAAATAGCAATATGATATATTATAAAAGTAAATTATTATTATTTATAAAAGTAAATTAAAAATTTCAATAACCATAGATAAAATCAACATGTAATGTTACAATTTAAGATGATTTTTCTTGTTACGTTAGCTTTCAAATACAAAAAAACACACCGAAATCGGTCTATCCGTTCACAGGTTTAATAAGCCACAAACAGACACGTCTAACACCCCAAAAAAATACGATATACATAGATGTTCTTTTTTTTTAATGACTAATTTGTTGCTAACCGCGAGGTTTTTACAACTTCACCGGGGTATGTATACATAGATGTAATATATACAACAAATACATATGTAAAATAATAGGTTTACCATAATTATATACAATTTAGGCGAAGTAATACTGCAAAAATCGACTTCAATCACTTAACTGCCACGTTGTAAATTGATAATTCTTTTTTAAAAAATAACTAGTGATTCAGAGATTGTCCCACATAAATTTCATCAACATGACACTAGCAGTTATGAAGAATGAAGTGTAACACTTCATTATGCTCCGTTCCGAAAAACCATCAATATCGGTTCGCTATTGGTCGAGTAAATAGTAATATAGTTAAACACAAAAAAATCGAATGTATAACCTCCTCTTTTTAAAGTCGATAAAAAATTTATGATACGATATTGGGCAATGGTGGGAATAATTCGAAATGGTCCGACATATATTTCTCTATGACGACGAGTGGTTTTTAAGTTACACTTCATAATGATTACTTCATCAACCAATAGTCTGATCTTGGTAAATTTTATATGGTATAACCTAAAAATCATGTCCTATCTTTCGAAAAGAAACCGCGAAAATCTGTGGTTATTGGCGAAGCGATCGCGTTACAAACATAAAACAAAACACAATATTTTATTAATTTCACTTGTACTTTCCAGGTTTTTTTTTATTATTTGCTATTTTAATAAATAAATCGAACCAATAACCTCCTTTTTGACTTTTAAAAATGTGACATTAACAATAACGTTTACGATACACAGCCGCACTTTTGAAATAGCTTATGTACTTTTCCACAATCCACTACATTAAACAGTTTTTGCTACACCTTAACCAGCAGTTTCACTTATATAAAATCAACATTTACAACTAACCGAAATTTTAATACGGAAATAGCACTTGTACTTTTCCACACTCCACTACATTAAACAGTTTTTGTTATACTAATACCAGCATTTTTCACATAAAATCATCATTTGCAGCTGAACGAATGATACGAATAGAATCCATCGAAATGTAAATTTGAATACAAATATATTGATTGCTTTGATTGGCGCTAGAGCAATCAGGCCGTCGACAGCATTCTATCGAGTTGACAGTAACAAACGACGCTTGTGTTAGTACATGTTATTTTATTGACCCTACTGCAGTATTTTGTTTTAATTATACTAGCTGTTTACTTTGTCAGAGTTGAATAAAAACTCATGAACCTTACCTGCTAACCTACATATAAAAACAGTGGCTTTGGTAAACCTCAACATGATTCAACTTTCATCACCCTATTAGGTGTTTTTTTTTTAATATCTCTGGACAAGTTACACAAATTGAATCTAACCTCAAAGTACTTAAATAGATACAAGAATAAATTTAATAAACATCCAGACCCTAAAATTCAAACATCTAAATGTTCAATCACACAAATGCCTGCCCCCGTCGGGAATCGAACCCGAGCCTCGCGGTTGGTCGGCGTAGTAAGGCGTGTACGCTAGCCACTCGACCAACGAGGCGGTCGGTTTTACCAACATGACTAATGGTGGTAGAGTGTGCTATGCAGCGCACCACTGCCTTACCTATTCCTGCCACATTAATAAGTGTTCTGCACTGTCGTGTTTCAGGTCCGGAGGGTTGTGGCAGACAGTCGACTTCCACATTGGGATTAGCATCCCGGCCATACCACAGCAACCCACAGAATATCTATGGTGTCTCTAGGCCAAAAAGAGTCTTAAATCAGGTAGACGACCATGTGCTTGCTTGCAGCCGTATTAAATAAGAAAAACTGAAGTGTCTTAAAACAATAAAAGTATCGAAATATGAATGAACTAGCGGCTCGCCCCGGCTTCGCACGGGTATAAAATATATACATAAACCTTCCTATTCAATCACTTTATCTATTGCTGCGGCCATCATTAATTTTAATCCCAATTACAATTTTAAATTCGTAATATCTTTTGAATGAATTGTCCGATTGGAATAAAATAAAAAGTAATTTATAGCTATTGAAACAATCTTGCTCAATAAATAGTTTATTTGGATAAGGATTAGTATTTGACGATAATATGATCAATAAACATAGGCTTATAATTTTAATTACTTTCATTCTATGGAAAAGTGGTTATAATAGCTAAAATATAAATGTTTGGTTTATACTATCGCGGACTTTTTTGTAGGCATTATTGAGTTCTACAACTTTCCTACAGAAGTCAACCATACACCTCTAACCATTTAGTCAGCGTTCGCGAGAATCGTTAGCGTACGGGAGTTTTTTCGTCGACTTACCCCACAATTTTCACTACCACGAAAAATCCTATCTATTTTCCGAATAAAATATAGCCTATACGGATTCGGAAGAATCTCTCTAAGTAATGGTAAAAGAAATTTTGAAATCGGTCCAGTAGTTTTTGAGCCTACTCAATACAAACACAAAAATACAAAGGATTCCTCTTTATAATATTAGTATAGAAGTATAGATATAGATTATACACTGATTAGCCGTTCACCAGTGACCTCATCAGCACAGATTATTTACTTCGGACAGCAGCTTTGGAAAACTTAAACATGATTTTCATACAAATTTCATCACCCATTATAATCCTGTGATAGCGGTTGAACCGTGAAAGTGTAACTGACAAACGGACTTTCGTATTTATAGCATTAAATAAAAATGGACTGTCATAGGCATTAAGCATTCATGTTATAATCACAACATTCGATGAAGTTGACACAAACAAGCGGGACTTGAATTAGACGAAGTGCTTTTTCAAAACACTGCAGTATTTTCATACGGGTTAATTATTTTTGTATTTTAATCTCAATAAAATAAATTCAAATCGTCACTAAAAACTACATAATGTTTTAGGTTTTAAGATACAGAATCAACAGTCGGCTCTCCTCGTGGCTATAGAGAATCTGTATGAAACGTTTTACACTCGATGCCTACCCTGACTAGGCGTTAAGTTATATATCTGAACACGTATTTATTGAAATTTTATTTTTATTCTCTTTGGTAACGAGCCATTTAACCACTGCGCGCCGGGGCGGGGGTGGGAGGTATGTTCAAACGTCAGTATAGGGCGAACCTTTAATTGCACATTAGTTGTGCAAGGTAGTTGGACCACTTATATATAGAGTTTTCCGTCTGTAGCTTCAAAACTGTACAACTTATTACCTGGAAATATTTACGGGGCAATGTGTAAAGTACATATCATATGAAAGCGCAAGCTATACCTTTAAGTAAACAGGACAAAAAGTAGCCTAAAGCCCTTCCTCGAAACATATCCAACTAGCCAAATTTCGTCACGACAATTTCAGTAGATTCGACATGAATCGCGGCCGGGAAGTAGATAGACATAGAGATAAAATGTTTTCTGTAGTCTATTTTTAGTCGCCTCGACCTATTATATGAAATATATTTTATATACAGAATTAACTCTTCTACTGTTTTAAGCCCCAATGGAAAAAGAGGAGTTATTAGTTTTACGTCTCTGTCTGTGACATCTTAGCTATGGAACGGAGAGACAGATTACGGTGAATGTTGATGGATCTTTTTATTTCGGTGTTAAATTATATGTGTCTATGACTTGAGGTAAGTACATACAGACGGTATTACGGCTTCGGAGTGATCTCTGCAAGACAAATTTAAGGTGAAGAAGTGTTAACTAAACACTTGTTAATATCATCAATCATATTCTGTTATTAACCTTCTTTATTAATTGATAACTAATGTCAGAGTCTCTCACAGTGGTATTTGTATTCTCTGGTACTTTAAAAGCTTTCGATGATTGTCGCTTATGTGTCAAGTCATTTATTCAATGGGGGACCCATGGTTTAAAAAAACGCGACTTAAAACAACAGCATATTTTAAAAGTTAATTTAAGACTTTCTTATATCAAATAGTATACATACTTATGGTACTCTATACAAAATATTTATTTTCATAAAAAGATGATAGTTTATTTATTTAATGTGATGAAAAGCAACATTAGGTAGGTTGGCAGTTCTGAAGAGCCGAGCATATGTCCTTTATCATGTTCCAGTCCGGAGGGAAAGGCGGTCGGTAAACTCACACAAACACACACATATCCAGGGTCAGCAACGCTATTTAGCTTGACTCAACTATCAGATTTATGGCAACAATAGCCCACGGTTGTCTCTTTCCATCAAGAGGGCCGTGCGCTTGTTCGCTGTCTTATAAAATAAAAAATTGACTAGTTATTTTTCCGTACAATTGTGGTAAAATGAACCTACGAATTTAGCCATTATTTTACAGGTATTATAGCATTAAAGTTGTTCACAACATTCGCTCAAGTTGACACCTAGTAGTGGTGCTTGTTTAGAAGTACTTTTTGACATTACTGCAAAACATACGTGTAGATTAAATGATTTTGTATTTTAATCTTAAATAAATAATAACTTTTGTGTAAACGAAATACTAAAGGTTCTTTACTGTTTTGAAGGCGAAGAAGCAGACGTACTTCATGAAGGTGGTAAAGAAACATCGGAAGAAGGAGATATGATAAAGTTTAAAAAACTTTTTTTATGGGTTAACACGGCGTACAAGTATACTGCTTTCTTTATAAAACCGTGGTATAGACCGTCAATATGACCAAATAACAATGACTGATATCATAGATTATGGATAGCGCCCACTGTCGACAGGGCGGAGTGTGTCGGGCCAGGGCGCATCCCATTGCAAAGCCCACTGATGCGGGCCGGGCCGCATCGCATCGGCTCGGATTTTTGTTACTCAGTACCAAAGTAGAGCAACGAAATAACGCATATAATATAGCAACGATAGGCCACTCGACGTTAAAATCGTCAAGTATGCGCCCCGGCCCAGTGGGCGTTGCTCCATACAAAATGTATACAAGCGATCTAGGCAGACTATTATGCTGCGATGCGCCCCGTCCAACTAGGCGCTATCCTTTAATCTACAAGTCTACGGGCTACCCTATCCTCCAGAACGAAACTCAATAAAGTCAGACAGCCACATATCATTACGACTACAGGAATAGATTAATCGGTACCACCAGGATATTGAGTAATTTAACATATGCTTTCCTTTAGCTGGTCGCCAGGGAGGTAGATGAGTTTTTCTACATGTAGGCCTTAACCAAGACGAAAAAAGTACACACAAATGTGTGAGATCCTATGGCAAAAAATACATACAATTTCTTCACTTGTAGGAGAAAAGAACTCAATATTGCGATGGTTAGTTTTAAGAAATACTTGTTACTAGCTGTAGCCCACGTGGTTAATGATCCCACAGGAACATTTTTACGGGAAAGAAACTATTCCATGTGTAAATCCAAGTTACCCTCTATGTGTGGGCCATAAATCGGTTCAGCTGTTGTTGCGTGAAGGAGTAACAAATAACCAAACAAACTTTCGCATTCATAATTTTAGTAGAATTAATAAGAAAGTTGCACAAGGCTTCATCTGCGTTTTATTTCATTCATTGTTACATCTTCATTTTAGTAACAAGAAGACTACCTTAGAATCCCCAATTACTAACATTCTCCATGTCAAATTTTAACATAATCCGTTCAGCAGTTTAGTCATTATTTTGTAACAGACAAACGGTCAAACTGATAAAATAAATTGTCGATAAATTTAGTGAGAAATCTAAATACTACAGATTATTTTATTCAAAGTCAACACTTCCAGTTTCGTAACCAATTACCACACTATTTCGGTTTTGCCCTTCGGATATACTTAAGCCTTATATTATATAGCCAATAAAACCATTAAATTACTTAATTCCCACAGATTATTACTTTTTTCTATTTGTTTGTTTTTAGTATAGCCAGCAAAAATGTTAGCTGGCCTTTTAGCCTATTTGACTTATTCTGCATACAATAATAGTTCGCATTAGTCAAAATACAAATAGTTCTGCTAATAGTTTTGTAAATTGTATTGCTTCCTAAATACAGAAAATTACTAGGTGGACCTACCACCTTGCCACTTGGCATTGGTACAAAATCAGAAAATACTTTATTCATTTTGACCATACAAATGGTACTTGTGCGCGTCGATATTTTTATATACTACCACTGGATCGTAATCGCGGCCACAAACTGAGAAGACCCGGCGAAAGAAATTGAGCGGGCTTGTCTTTTTTATATATCTACCTAAGAAGTTTGATATAGATATATCAAAATTACTAAATATTGTAAGATACAAAACATAATATATACAATTCTTATTACAATTAGTACATATCTCACATAAAATAATAACAAATTACATTTGACCTGTAATTGCTATCACTATGTCAGTGCTCGCCATTGACATGTCCAAATCGGGTGTTAGATTATTAGCCGGTGGACATGCACAGGTCTTCTAAGATCCCAAACCTAGGGGTGTTGTATCAGTAACCGTGCTGGAAGGAAGCCAAAAGACTTGCACATGTCTCCTGATTCCCAATGTCCCAGCAGCCATAACGGGGACGCAGCAGTAACATAAAAAGTAAAGTATCTTCACGCCCATAGCCATTAAAAAGTAGGCAGAAGTACAACCAGTGCACCCACGACTAGCCGAAACAATACCCCACAATGTGTTAGGTGGCAAGCCTATCGCCAACCGGGCACACATCCAATCCCGGGCAACGTTATTTTTTTTTAAATATAAATTTAAAATACACATTTTCTATTTTGTAGGGATCGAACCAGTAACATATGTAGGAGATATCTATAAACATAACATGGATAATTAGAAGACGACATTTGTCTCTAACCATCAGAAGAACCGTTGTTACTTTAAGCTATTTTAAAACATAAGAAAGTCTCGTCTGCAGTCCAAGTGTATTTATTGCCTGAATAGGGTTGTTACAAAGTTGTTACAAAAGTTTAAAGTAATTCCAAAGAAGAGGTTGTTTTTAATTTTACTGGTTTGACGTTTTTTATAGATTTGTTCAGCAAATTACTTGACCAATTACCAAGCGATTATGATGACTATCTTTTAAAAAGATAGATCATGTCTCCGAGGTTGACATAAAATAGTTGGAAGTAGATTTTGGCAGTTTTACTGCGCTTAACTGTTATTGTACTAAGATATTCTACCACAATATGGTATAAACTACTGTGTTTTTTTATGATATAGGAAGGCAAAAAAGCAGTCGTATTTGCTGATGGTAAGAAATTCACGCCGCCTAGAGACACCAAAGGTGGTAATGGTGCGTTGCCAACCTGAGGTCGGGATGTAAGATCTCGAGCAAAAGTAAGATTACCGGCTACCTTACCCTCCGAACCGGAACACGTCATGACGTTATGGTGGCATAATAGGTAAGGCGGTGGTACCAATCCGGGCGAGTTGTTGCGAATCTCTACCACCTAGTCAGATGTCACGGTGTTAGTGACGGTAAGCGTATGCTCGTCTTTTACAAGCTGCCTGGCAAGGAAGGCAGATGGTCTATTCTGCAAAGGGTCCCGGACCAACACGGGGGTCAACACCAAGTATTAATCAAACTAAACTGTGGTACCTAATAAAATAGCTGAAAGTAGATTTTTGCAGTTTTACTGCGCTTAATTGTTATTGTACTAAGATATTCTACCACATTATGGTATAATCTTCTGTATTCATGAAACTAAATTGTGGTACCTAATAAAATAGTAGAATGTCGGTCTTTGTAATTTTACTGCGCTTAATTGTTATTTTAATAACATATTCTACCACATTATGGTATAAACTACTGTATTAATAAAGCTAAACTAATTTAATTAAACAACAATAACTATAATTTTATCTTTAATTTAAATATTAATATATTTTATTGGACACACATGGTTACAAACTACAGGACCATAATACCGTCAGCTGTTCGGATTTAGTAAACAGTAAGCTAGCATCTGTTCGAATGAACCAATAGTTAGAGACCGGTACACAAACATTTTTGTCGATGTTTTTGTGGTACTGGGTTCATATATTTACCTCATGGGAATATGAGACCAAATGTTTCCAAGTAGCTAGTCAGAAGTGAAAGTCGGTGCCTTTGTCACTAAAACCGTGACCGAAAGTGATAGCTAATATTATTAGTTAAAAATTCGAATGTATGTCTTTTTGTGTGTTTTTAAGAGATTACTTAGCCAATAACGACTAATTTTCACGGTTCTTTTTTGGAAGCTAGATTATGAGTCCTAGGTGGTCCCATATAAATTTTATCAGGATCCGAGTAGTGGTTCTAGTAGTAGTTGTAATGCAAAAATGAAAATTTAAGCATCGTCAAATATAACTCGAACAGCGCAAGATAGATATTGATAGCTCAGTGTGAGGCTGCGTTCCGATCCGGTGGTCGATTTTTAGTATTTGGTATATAGACGCGTCACAAGTCCCTCTTGTAGGGGTTAACGTAGGGGTAACGTTGTAGGTAGGTTAACGTGAAATAAAGATAGTTTTGAATTAGGATTTGATATAATTTGTATAACCGTCTCGGAATCATGATCCGCCTTTCGAAAAATTAAGATATGATACCATAAAGAAATTAAGATACGATAAGGCCGCCTTTGTGTATCGGTTTAAGTTTTTTTGATGTATTTGTAATTTCTCTGTATTTGATGCACAATAATGAGTTAAAGTGTTGTATTTTAAGAAGTTTTTTTTTCACTTTTACCAAGGGTTAGGTAAGAGGGTTTTGAAATGCCCCTTAGTACATGGATTACTTTAAACGGGAAAAACGTTGGCAAACTAAGCTATGTACAGTAAGCAAACAAAATATCTGTATGTGTAAGTTTTGTACGGGAGTCAGATATTTTGTTAGCTCACTGTACAAATTGCAGCAAAAGTATCTTCACGCCTATATCCCAGAAGAAGTAAGCAGCGGCACAACCAGAGCACCCACAACTAGCCGAAGACACTAAGTCCCACAATGTGATAGGTGGCAAGCTTATCGCCAACTGGGCACATATCCAATCCCGGGCAACGTTATTTTCATTAGAAAATTTAAAAACACATTTTCAAATTTTTTTGTAGCTCGACTCGGGATTCGAACTTCGAACTCGGCCCCTTAAGAAGTCATGTCCGACGACGGACCGATAGACGACAGATGCGATAAACTGCATTCGTATATTGAAAATTATAATCTGTTAAATAAAATCAGGCACGTGTGTATGTAAGCACGTTCCGATATTTGCTCTATATAACGCCGTACGTGTTCTCATTTCGCTGTTTTATCAACGCACGGACAAACGTACAATCGTTTATCAATACGTGTCATCGATAAAATACAAAGCGAACTTTAATTTTAAATTTAACTAGCCGACCCGGCGAACTTCTTATCGCTTGACATTAACAGCTACCTACCGAACTAGGTACCTACCGAGTTTGTATAGACTGAAGCGTTATTTATCCCATTTTCCTAGCAATTTTATTTATTATTTTCACAAGATGCTTCTCCTGAAGATAACTAACACAACAAAAAGATATTTATCAAAATTGGTCCATCCGTTCAAGCGTGATGTGATGTGAACCACGCGAAATGAGGTTTTGTGTACATACGTTAAGACTGAACTCCGAAGTCCGGGTACAACTAGGTCTGGCCGGTTATAGCCACTGGTATTGATAGGCCAGGTTTTGTTCTTTAACCGGCTAAACCTAGTTGTGACCGGACTTCGCAGTTTAGCCGTAACATATAAAATCTACATTGCCGTGACAATACAATAACTGTGACTACTGTGTCAATTTTCCGCGTGTTGGTTTGGATAGACCATTTTCCTCCCTGGCTGGTAGCTTGCTATTGGCGAGTATAAGTTATATAGATCATTCCCAACTAGACCACTGCTACTAGCTATGCAGAAACTTGCTTGAGAAGGAGACCCACAACTTTAGGAACAGCGCATCTTGTGTGTCATGTTCCAGTTCGAATGTTAGGATAGCGACGCTCATATTACTAAACTCTGTTTTCAAATATAATTGTCACTTTTTTCCTTTCTTAAGCTGCTTATGTTTAAGGTTATATTAAATTTCTAGTTGTTTTTTTTTGTAAATGATATGTGGTAAGTTTTAGTCAGTCAATAAATTGTTGTTTTTCTTTCTTTCATTCTCTAGATTTGGATGTAAGGCTTAACATTCTGGACACAGAATAACTTGAAACATCTACGGACTTTATAGTCTTTTACCAATTACAAATAGAAGGGGCGTGTGCTTGTTCGTTTTCTACTTCCACAAAAAAGTCTATATGGAACAGGTATTTGTACCACCACCTTATCCATTCCTTGAGCTGGAAGTTAAAAACAGCAATGCAACAGCAACATCCATTTATCAGTCGTTATATTATGTTATATCGATTCAATAGCGGGCTATTGACAAACGAACGCGCGAAGTGTCTAATTTGAAAAAAGCGAAGATTGATATCTCATGGGATTTGTCAAAATCGTTTTTTGACAATATTTCCGCAACTATGTCAAGTTGAATTAAAAAAAAATGCAGACACTGTGAAAAGAACCGAGCTAAAAATGCTACTATGGAATTTGTTTGCTAGAGAGTGGAAAGTATTTTTTTAGCGGAAAATTAACGGTAATATATGTTTTATAGAGCACCTTTTGTGTACATAGGTCACAGTTTTCTCTTATCATTAATAACGTCAAATTTTTTAACTTAATAAATTCCGTTCAAGTTTAGAATAGTCAGAAGACATATACTTACTTATGCGTAAGGCAGCCGCCACACGCGGAGGTCGCGCGCCATGTGCGACGGAGTCAACTTTATAAATAGCTTTACGTGTCGAAAAATTCTTTGACTTGTCAGTAAATGTTTAACGAATCACTATTAAATTTTATAAGATGATCCTATATTGCATAAACTTTGATAGAGAGACGTTTGGATTTCGACAGCTCATACGTGATTTAGAAAAAAAAAATGCGTTCTTTCTATATTTTCTACGAGTGTCATGTATTTTAACATATTAATAATCCTAAAATTTCAAAACTTCAATTGCCTCAGATAGCTTTGTATATTTAACGTACCCAAGACCATCTTGAGGTATAATAGTCCAGTGAAGTTGTAAAAACCTCGCGGTTAGCAACAAATTAGCCATGCAAAAAAAGACCATCTTGATCACATCAACTTTCAAACAAAAAAATACATTTAATCAATAATTAATTAGGTTATGCCATAGGAACACGTACAGGCACGTCAAACTTGTGTGAAATAGCAAAACTAATAGTGCAAAAATTCTATTTTAAAATAAAAACTAAGTCATTTATCTATTTAATTCTTTATTGCAAACAATTTTTTGACAAAAAATATGGTCAGTTATAAATGGAAATGCACAAAAGATGGACTTATCTCAACGTATACAGATTTATTCAAGCCAATTTTAAAAATTAGAATCTGTGATGAAGCAGTGGATGGCATCATGCACAATAAATAAATATACCTAAGTATACTAAAAATGACATAAAATAATTAACACAAAAATAACAAATCTATATAAATAAGGCCTATCCTATCTAATGACCAAAATTGTTTAAGTGAGTGTTAAATAATATTCTTATAGTTAGTGTTAGTTATATAAAAATCAAGTGAGAGTTTAAGATATTTTAAACCGAAATAAGATCGTCGATATTACTTTGCCGCGCGGTTAAAACAGCGGGCGTAGGCTAAACAATTTTAATGTAAAAAAAATAGCATAATATATACAATTAGTAACAGGAGAACATCGGTTTGTTACTAACACCGTGACCACTACTAAACGGTAGACTTGAACTCGTCGTGATTGTTATCATTATCTTATATGTTATGGCTTAAGCGTCAGTGCCCAGCATTGTCGTGTTCGAATTTTTTGGGGTGGGGTAGCTGGTAAACATATTCACGAAAGAGGTTCAACATACCGGCCTCAGATTGGCAACGCACCAATCACCACCTTTGACGTTTGTATATGACAAGTATTTCTTACCTGAAGGAAGTCCTTTGTCGTGTTTTCCTTTCTATTCATAACAAAAAAACAACTTACGCACGCCACAATCTTACAAAACAATTACTAACAAAACCTTGTATCATAGACAAATCACAATTTATTACAAGCCTTGCGCAATTATGAATTTCTCTCCTTACCCAGTGAATAATAATTTATTATTATCAAAAGGCCACGCAAAAGGGCCTACTTTTTATTTTAATATCTGGCACAGTTATTGTTTTCAGCCCTAAATACATCCATTTCTATTATTATGTTAATTCAAGGAAAACTAAATCCATCTTATTAAGAATTCTCCTTCCATTTAATTCGTTGATTGCGTAATTGTGTACATTTCTAGAAATGAATAAATCCTTAATTTTACCATATTTAATCATTTCATTACCGCCCCGTTGATAGTGGTTAGCGTTCATGTCTAACGCTATCGACCATAACGTGCCTCGAGTTGGATTCCCGACAGGGGCAAACATTGATGTCATAAATATATTTTTTTCATAATCGCCTCTGCGGTCTAGAGGGTCCAGGTGTTGGACTTGACTTCGTGAGATCCCGGAATCGATTCCCGGGTCGGGCAACAAAAAGAAAATTTGGTTTTCCCAATTTTTCTAATGAAAAGAAATGTTCCTCGGGATTGGATATGTGGCCAGTTGGCGATTGGCCTGCCACCTATCACATTAGGGGACTCAGTGTCTTTGGTTAGTCGTGGGTAGCCTGGTTGTACCTCTGCCTACCTCTACGGGGACAGGGGCGTGAAGATACTTTTTTATATATCTGGATGTTTACTTACGGCAAAAGACAGTAAACAAGCACGGGACTTCCCTGACGGTAAAAGACAACTAGACACCATCAACATTATAAGTACGTCGCGGGCTTGGTGTGTTAGGCCTATCGGTTAACTCTAAAGAGATTTGATATATGTTCAGCAAAGCACCTTATAAGCCCTTCTCTGCCTGGTCCATGTGGCGTTCTGTTTGGCAGCTCGTAAAACGCGAGCAAATGCAAATCGCTTCATTATCAACAAAACCACTGGTAGTAGATCTCTGTGCAGCAACTTGCCCAGGCAGGGATCCACCGCCTCACCTATTCTTGCCGCCGCAATGACAAGGTCATGTTCAGGTCCGAAGGTCCTACCCTATGAAGGCGGTAGACTAGCGCAATGGGCCTTTCATCCTGGCCACAGGACAGCGACGCACCTGTCATATCTATGGTGTACACATGTAGGCCATGGTTGTCTCTTACCGTCAGGAGATCCGTGTGCTTGTTTGCTGACCTCTTACATAAAAACAAATACAACTGTTGGATTTAAAAGCATCCTTGCTTCTGTGTTGATTTTTTTTCAATACTTTATTAAAAATGCATTTTTTTTTATCGAAATGTAGAACGAGGTTTATGCTTCACTGTTAATCCTTCACACTATTTTTTACCGTTTTACAACTAACATAATGTTATACAATTATTGAAATTGAATTGAAATTGAAACAACGTGACTGTGGTTAGATCGCCAAGTTGAAGTTTGTTTTCTGTGATGAAACTTCACAAAAAAACGGTGATAATCAAAATAGACTCATATATCCATAATTTAATTAAAAAAAGTATCTTTATGCCCATATCTCCCAAGTGAGAAGCAGAGCTACAACCGAGACACCAATGGCTTTATTTTTTTTAATTTGAAACAAAAACACATTCTTGGTTGCCCAACCCGACGATCGACCCATCATGAAATTAATTTCAACACCGGATCGCTAGACAACAGAGACGACTATTTTAATTAGTTTTAATAATTAAAATTTCATTCGTTTCAAATTCGTAAAGACATGTCTATGTGTTTATATGTGCAGATATTTGGCTGGACAGAGATCCACCGCCTAACCTATTTCTGCAGATATGACAGGGCTTCGGTACGAAGGATGAGTTGCTTGTGGACTTGCACTTCAGGCCTAACGACCGGCCTTGGCCGAAGTAGGCGCATCTATAACTTCTACGATATATATAGGCGGTTTTTTTATCATATCATTGTCCGTTGCCTTATTTTACCAAAAAGTATGAACTTTATAAAAACGCAATGTTGTATAATATATAGGTTCAGAATAGTCCTACGCATATGTGCAACATTCGAGTGTTACCCACTGCACCAAGATGGCATTACCATAAATATTTGCACAATCGTATTTAAAGGTTGTTACTAAATACATAAGTCCCTACATGATAATACCAAGGCCTACCACTTTCAATACACATACAAGTGAAGGTGTCCAATAAGAGGTGATTTATGAAATGTATTACTAAGATAGTGGCGATAACAGATGCAGTAGCATATTTTTTTGCCATTAAGCAGCAAATAAGGAGACGGCACATCTGTTGGTAAAATACAAAAAATACAAAATTCGCCTTTTGAGGTTTAAGCAACGGGTGCAATTCTACTGGTCAGCGTGCCCTCCAGCACGGAACACGACAATGGCGTGCCCATACTTAGTAAACTTATTCCGTCTTATTAAAAAAATATTAGTAAAGTACTCCTAGGTTCAAACACGTGTTCTTTATTACAGAGACACCAAAGGTAGGAATGGTGCGTTGCCAACCTTACTTTTACTTTAGTCTACGTTAATAAATAAGACGGTTAGAGAAGAATTAAGCAGTTCTTGTAGACCAAAGTTGGCATGGTACGATCAAATTACTAGGGTGTCATTTGAAGGTGGTATAAAGTCACCGCAACGTATGTAAGTTGTATGAAACGGAAGCTAGGCAGCCCTACCAGGATCGTGAGATTTTGCACTCAGTATTATCTGCGTACCCTGTAAGGGGTTTGGTGTGAACATATGAATTTAGGTAAGCAGTCGTTAAAACTGACATGACGATATAAATCAAAACACGAGAAGTTTATTGTGATGATTTTCACTCAGCCTTCTCTACCTACAGCTTAAAAGAAACGGCGTGAACATGTAAATGTACGTTTAAACTTCAGCTCGCGTAAAACTGATAAAAGGTTGCTGCTTCGTGACTGGCGAGTGGCGATCACGTTGTCAATGAAACTTTTTCGCATTGGCGAGGTCTCACGAGTGAACGGCGAAGGAAAAACCTGTTAAAAATGTCAGTGTATAGTTAACGGGACGTTTGATTCGCGTATTTATATCTAAAATCGACAACTAAAATTCCAAACATTCTTTGTTAGTTTTAGGTGTTAACCGATTCGAAAAAAGAGTGGTGATTCCATGAATCAACCTGATATTTTTGTGTGTTAGCAAAAAACTTTTTATTAGTTCCCGTGTTGGTCCGGGCTCTTTTGAAGAAATTAAATGAAATGAAAATTATTTATTTGCGGAATATGTGTGTAAAAAGTTGTCATAAAGGTATTTAAGAATACAACATATTCTACCACATTGTGGTGTGCAAATATTTAGTTAATTTTAAGAAGTTACATATTTCTATTAAAATGTTTTCTATTAAAAAAATTTAAATCACAGCCCTTATTTACATTTTAATAAACATTTTATTTATTTATGAACATAAGTTTCATAATTTATTACAAATTCATTTAAAGGTAGATTTATTTTTAGTCCTATCTACCGTACACTACCATAATATACCAGAATAGACCATCTGTTTATTGCCAGGCAGCTCGGAAAAGGAGAGCATAGGCTTACCGTTACTAGCACCGTGACATCTGACAAGGTGGTAGATTTTCGCTGCAACTCGCCCGGATTGGTACCACCGCCTTACCTATTCCTGCCGCTATAACGTCATGACGTGTTCCGGTTCGGAGGGTAAGGTAGCCGGTAAACGTAGTTTTGCTGGAGGCCTAACATCCCGGCCTCAGGTTGGCAACGCACCATTACCACCTTTGGTGGCTCTAGGCGGCGTGAATTTCTTACCATCAGGAAATCCGTCTGCTTGTTTGCCTTCCAATATCATAAAAAAAACATAAGCTTTTTTCCAAAACTCAACTCCCTAAGCTAAGGGATGAAACTTGATTGAAAATCTTATTCTACACTGGCGAAGGTAATCAATAAGTATTTCACTATTCAAGTAAACGTATAGATGGCGCTATAATAAATCAACAATGAAAGGAAGCGCTTAACAGCTCATAATAAATATTGACCGTCTTAAAACCTGGACTAAAGTACGAGTAAAGTTAAGTTGTATAACATTTTAATAAAGACTGTATTACCAGGTTGAAACTTGGAGTGTTTTACTGCGTGTTTATTAGTAAGATGGTTACACCGAACAGTAAATCTGCTAATCAATACTAAGCATACCTTATCGCGTATGTTGTAACTAATTCTTGGCTACAAAAAATTCTATTAGTATATATATCACCCAATAACACCTATCATTAAAATAACCTGCAATGAGATTTGAATTTTCTATTATCCTTTTAATTACTTTGATAATATCATAACAATAAAGCTTTAAATGATAATGGCTTTTAATTATAATATTGCGTAATTTTTGGATTGTTATGGTAATTATTTTGTACTTATTCTAATATCAGAACAAACTGAAAATTACGCATTATTATAATTAAGAGGTTATTCTGACACTAACACAAGTACTAATTTGTAACAATACATACTCGTATAAAACTTTTCTTGATGTGAGGGTATTAAATGTTAAGGTCAAGTTATGATTAGACATACACGTCTGGTCTGGACAACAATACACGATAAATTAAGTGAATTCATTACATAAATTCAATATGGCGTACTTCCAAAGATAGATTAAATTGTTGGCTGAATGAATACAAAGTGCATTAAATGAGTTAAATAAAAAAAAACTCCTATTACACATTACTTAACACAATGCAAAATGCCTTCCCTAGTTAATCATTCGGGGTTTGTTTTTAGAAAAACAATAGAATACATCTGAACTCGAATCCTTAGCTCTATGCATATCAAATTTCATCGAAAAGGGTTCCGTGGTTTAGCCGTTAAAGAGCAAGTAAACAGACCGACTTTCGCATTTACAATATTAGTATGATTATTATTATTAGATGTTATTATTGCATCGCTGACTTAAATTCATGATGGTTGATGACGCATCATTTACTTCTATGGTGTCCATAAACAATAAGTAATATATATTTCACTGGTTCCGTTTGTTCGCTTTACTATCAACGTTCCGACAAAAAACCATTCGAGTTAGATACTTTAACTAAAGCATATGAAGCTGCGGGAAAAACTTGTAAAAAAGTAACACAACAAAACATTCAAGAAATAGGCTACATATTAGCAACATACGAATATGTCACCGTCCAAGAGAACAATGCGGAACGGGCTCATAAACAACGGCTATTAGGCCCACAGTTGGAAGCCGGCCTTTCCCAAGGTTGGACATCGTTCACATCAAAAATATCAAAAGTATCATGGATTTTTACAGCTAATAATCGATAGGAAGAGGTTATCATTGTTATAATTATATCATTTGTTGACTTGAACTTGAATACCAAAATTATTATGTAATTTTAACTTTATGAATATAAAAAAATAGACCAATATTATGGTTTTATAAGAGGATCAGAGATT
>NJDC01004064.1:247307-330918 GCA_002245475.1 Calephelis virginiensis
AATGAAAGGAAGCGCTTAACAGCTCATAATAAATATTGACCGTCTTATTAATAAACCTGTACTAAAGTACGAGTAAAGTTAAACTTGGAGTCTATGAAGTAAACTTCTCAAACTCGCACCATAAGCATATAAAATACAAGCCGATAATAAGTGCAATGTAGCGGCGTGATAATTATGGCCGGTATAAACATATTGTCACAGAATTAACGTGGGAAAATGTTTAGTCAATTTGTATTAATATCTAGAACTAGTAGTAATCTAAATCCCCATTACTACGCTGCTCCTGATCTGATTTTGAAGTAACAAGATGTTCAGTTAATGTAGTTTTCTAATTTTAGAATTTCAAAATTAAATTCACATTAATCACGGAGTTTTTGAGGTTATACTTCTTTTGGCGCGATTGGGAAAAATTATGCGAGTGAATTTTTACGATGCGCTCGCACACCGACAGATAAATGTGACAGTCTGAAGTTAGTTGCTACCCACAGAAAAAAGCAACACCCTGAAGATAGTTGCGAACCTTTTTATTTGGTAGTTTTGGATTGTTACGCCATTTAACATTTGTTTAACATTTTAATAAAGACTGTAATACTACCAGGTTGATACTTGGAGTGTTTTACTGCGGGTTTATTAGTAAGATGGTTACACCGAACAGTAAATCTGCTAATCAATACTAAGCATACCTTATCACGTATGTTGTAACTAATTCTTGGCTACAAAAAATTCTATTAGTAAATATATCACCCAATAACACCCATCATTAAAATAACCTGCATTGAGATTTTAATTTTCTATTATCCTTTTAATAACTTTGATAATATCATAACAATAAAGCTTTAAATGATAATGGCTTTTAATTATAATATTGCGTAATTTTTGGATTGTTATGGTAATTATTTTGTACTTATTCTAATATCAGAACAAACTGAGAATTACGCATTATTATAATTGAGAGGTTATTCTGACACTAACACAAGTACTAATTTGTAACAATACATGCTCGTATAAAACTTTTCTTGATGTGAGGGTATAAAATGTTAAGGTCAAAGTTATGATTAGACATACACGTCTGGTCTGGACAACAATACACGATAAATTAAGTGAATTCATTACATAAATTCAATATGGCGTACTTCCAAAGATGGATTAAATTGTTTGCTGGAGGAATACGAAGATCATTAAATGAATTAAATAAAAAAAAAACTCCTATTACACATTACTTAACACAATGCAAAATGCGTTCCCAGTTAATCATTCGGGGTTTGATTTTTGAAAAACAATAGCATACATCTGAACTCGAATCCTTAGCTCTATGCATATCGAATTTCATCGAAAAAGGTTCCGTGGTTTAGCCGTTAAAGAGCAAGTAAACAGACCGACTTTCGCATTTACAATATTAGTATGATTAATATTATTAGATGTTATTATTGCATCGCTGACTTAAATTCATGATGGTTGATCACGAATCATTTACTTCTATGGTGTCCATAAACAATAAGTAATATATATTTCACTGGTTCCGTTTGTTCGCTTTACTATCAACGTTCCGACAAAAAACCATTCGAGTTAGATACTCTAACTAAAGCATATGAAGCTGCGGGAAAAACTTGTCAAAAAGTAACACAACAAAACATTCAAGAAATAGGCTACATATTTGCAACATACGAATATGTCACCGTCCAAGAGAACAATGCGGAACGAGCTCATAAACAACAGCTATTAGGCCCACAGTTGGAAGCCGGCCTTTCCCAAGGTTGGACATCGTTCACATCAAAAATATCAAAAGTATCATGGATGTTTACAGCTAATAAGCAATAGGAAGAAGTTATCATTGTTATAATTATATCATTTATTGACTTGAACTTGAATACCAAAATTATTATGTAATTTTAACTTTTTGAATATAAAAAAATAGACCAATATTATGGTTTTATAAGAGGATCAGAGATTCTAGAGGCAAAAGATGTTAAAATTACCATTTTTTCCTTATGGAATCAAGAATCATGGCATAGGGAAAAAAGGGAATATTTGCACAAATCAGACATAATAAAGTTATAATTAATTTTGTGACACCAATTAACAATGTTTTTATAAGAATGGAAACAAAAAAAGTTTCAGTAGTAAGAAATGCACGTCACCGTTGTTAAAAGTTTTTTCAAACGATAAGGAATATAACAAGAATTAGCCTCTTCTAAAACATAATAGACAACCGACCATATAACACAACCGATGTTTTAGGCATAAGACAAGTCTATCGGCTACCCTACTCTCCGGACCGGAACATAACAGTTATTATGGTGGGAGAAATGAATAAGGCTTCTTAATAAGTTACTGCGCAGCACTATAATGGCAGTGATCTTACTGTTAATGAACCATTTAACCCATGGTCGTCTCTTACACGCTGTCAATCAGAAGGGAAATTATCTATTCTACACAGTGGACCCAGACTAACTTATGGTCGTCTCTTACGAGCTGTAAATCAGAAGGGAGATGATCTATTCTACACAGTGGACTCAGACTAACTTATGGTCGTCTCTTACGAACTGTAAATCAGTTGGGAGATGGTCTATTCTACACAGTGGACCCAGACTAACTTATGGTCATCTCTTACGAACTATTAATTAAAAGGGAGATGACATTCTACACATTGGACCCAGACTAACTTATGATCGTCTCTTACGAACTGTAAATCAGTTGGGAGATGATCTATTCTACACAGTGGACCCAGACTAACTTATGGTCATCTCTAACGAACTATTAATTAAAAGGGAGATGATATTCTACACACTGGACCCAGACTAACTTAGGGTCGTCTCTTACTAACTGTAAATCAGTTGGGAGATGATCTATTCTACACACTGGATCCAGACTAACATATGGTCGTCTCTTACGAACTGTAAATCAGTTGGGAGATGATCTATTCTACACAGTGGAACCAGACTAACTTATGGAAGCTTGTTAAAAGTTTGTTCTTTATCAACACATTTAGCTCCAAATTGTTAACACTGCTAAAATACTCGTCCTTAACGGTTTGATCTAAATTGTTATATAAACATCATAATTAAGAGGCTAAAGCTAAGATAGATAGTTTCTAGACTCAAAGATATTCAAATCATCTAAACAAATTTTATAAATTTAATGGGTTTTCGTTTTAAGGCTTAAGTGTTCCAATTGATGAAGATCGTAGGATATTTCATTGTTATTAGTAAAACTACCTGAAAGAGTAAGATCCCCCTCAGACAGCTGCTAGTTGTAACACAATTCATTACTACACATCACTTGATAAAAACATAAACAAATGACACTACGACAGTCAGGCACGTAATCCTGTAGTCATTATTGGCTCTGATTGTTTCATTATGACAAATTGTCTTGCAATCATTAACAATAATAACATAATTAAGCTACGAGTAAATTCTAAAAAAATGAAATGCTATCCCTTAAACAACGGACAGCTAAAGATTTTAATAAGCTTGAATTCAGGGACATTGCAAACACCATTATTTCTTTATATCTAACAACTGATGTTGCAATGAACTGTAATACAAGTGAGCAAGGAAGCTATCAAAGATGAACATAATATTAACATAAAAGAGCGGAGTAAATTTTTGGAGTGGCACTTTAAAACTTATTTTAAATTTAACTATGCTTTGAGACTGTTTAGTAGTGACTCTATAAATTTGACACATAATGAGCAGTTCTGAAAAAAGAACCATCGAATTTCCATAATGCAGATGCACTCATCCCAGTATTGTGTACATACCTCAAGTTGTCCAGCGCAGTATTATTCCATACACTGATTCCATTATAGTTTGCCACAATTCACAATACGATATAAAGGAAACTTGGTAAACAAATGACGCATAAACAAAGTTGAAAACATAAAGTTGACTTCACAGATTGTGCGCACGTGTACCGACCAACGCGCCAAATCCAACTGGGACGGTCTATTAAAGCGGTGCGCGTGCGTCGCGGTCCATTTCCCCCACGCCACTATCCCCGTTAGAATTTGTCGCACCGATAATGTTTCGCTACTTCCTTGCACAGCCACATCACATACGAGAAATAAATCCACAGTCCAAATGTTTCATGAATCTTGATTCCAGCTTTGAGCACGTACACGAACGTTTACGTTATTCTATCAACGGGGCAGAACGTGATAATAAGAAAATCAACGTTACAAGCACTTTGGATAATTGTAATGAACAAGATCAATTTAAAATGTACAGTGCGCTTTTAGCACGAGCAAAAAGCGAAGAAAGAATAAAGAAAAAAATGGTATCAGGATGTAATGACCACCAAGATGCACTTAAATCAAATTCAGATTATGCGAAATATTCAGGATTTGTATACACAAGGATAACTTCCAAAAACGTATTGTTTAATAAGAGAACAAAGACCACAAAAAATAAACCATATCATGTTATAATAGTGAAAGAGCAGTCAGTTATTCATTTGGTCTCTCACATATCACTTGCAAAATTAATCCGTGAAAACAAATTCATATTTGAAATACGAGACTGGAAAGGATAACAGCTTGTAACAGTATAACAAAATAAATTTAAAGCGAGCGTGCAGTGACCAGAGGCCGATATCTCTGACGCCGATTGACACAATCACCTTAGATGACCGATAACAGTTTTTACAGACATGTATAATGAACATCAAATATGTGTATCCATTTCGCTTCAAAGACAATTTTGCACAAAATTGGTAAAGTCATATTTGTAGTAAGCAATCAATTATACTATCATCCCATTATTGCCAATACAAACTGTCGAAACAATAACAACTCATCTGATCTCCGGTATGTGACGCGTTATTCTATTTAAATACATAGGAGTGATTGCGAGTTTATATCTAATTAGTGGGTATACTACCTATGACTATCTATGGAATCCCCTTCGCCTTAGCCAAAATATAAGTTAAATAAAACTTGGCCCCTTTTTTTATAAAAAAAATACTAGCATGGTAAATTTGAGACGGATAATTTTTAAATATAGAGAATGAGCGCCAATTGCGAAAAATTCCATAAACAAAAAAAATTCTTGCAAATTTTACCATGCGTTTGACAGAAACACGTATTTTGTTTGGTGAAAATTTGTAGTCGAACCGAAACCAGTATTTCACAAAACATCAGACTTAATAATACTTTTCTGAACTTTGATTAAATGAATACCACTGGACGACGGAAACAATGAAAAAAGTCAATTATAAACATGATCATGACAAGGACAACTATTTCATGTCAAATTGAAGTCAATAGTTAAGGGAATAGTTGAAACTGGTATTGTTTACATTGCATGCTATATCACTATTATTTAGACGAGCTCCATGCCAGTTCTGTAATTGAAACCAGCCATTACTAGATTTTGGGGTTCGTAGAGAGATACAAGGGAATCGTGCAGAATACAACTACAAATGTTTGGATTATATTTTACGTTTCGACCATAATATCCGAAGTCTTTGTAAACATGCATGGAAAAAGTAAACATAAGTTTACGGGACTGTTTCAATATAAAACCATCCCCTAAAACACGTTAAAAGGTCCCCTAAATATAGGAGCTCTTGGTGAAATCGGGCATAAATCCCACAATGTGATAGGTGGCAAGCCTATCGCCAACTCGACACACCCAATCCCGGGACCTCATGCAGTCAAGTCCAACACCTGGACCGCTAGACCACAGAGGCGATATATATAAGTATATACAAAAAGACCAAGGTTCCAAAAAGAATCCTCCATTATGATCACTTAAATCTACACAAAATCCAACTACGTATACACAAATACACAACATTAATCTCTCAGTGTATGTTTATAACAGTGTGTGTTTAGTTTCTCAATGCCATTAAGAGTTATTAAAATTCTTTTAGATATGCTATCACTTCTATTTTTACATGACATACCACTTCTAATACAATTGCGAAAGTGTATGTTTGTACGTTCCATTTTATCCAATTTAATGAATCTTTATCTTTAGAAATTTACTATAATTTACCGGCCTATCTTTCTGAAAGTTTTGTCATGTCATTGATTGACATTGAAACAAAGTCAAAACAAAAGAGAGCAATATTTTGAAATTGATACCGGCAAGGTTACTCTTGAATCTCGATATCATTAGAATTGGAATCGTATATGTTATTTTAGGTACTTTTGAAAAAAATACCAGCGGATTACTAACATTTATTCCTACTAATATTATAAATGCGAAAGTTTGTGAGTACGTATGTATGGATGTTTGTTACTCTTTCACGCTAGAATAGTTGAACGGATTTGTCAGAAATTTTGAACACAGATAGATAGTGACCTGGATTAACATATAGGTTAGTTTTAATCCCGATCGCATAACGGGTTTCTGTGAAAACGCGGGCAAAGCCGCAGGCTACAGCTACTTACAAATAAATTTAAGGAATAAGATAAAATATTTTATTGTTTACTATTAACTGAATGTTAACAGAGTACCTAAAATTACATTCTCGATTCCAGTTTCCAATATTGCATGAATCCAGCTTCAAGAGTAACCCTACAGGTTTTTGTTAGGAGTGTAACCCCCAATAGTAATATAGATTCATGTTTTTCCATTACAAAGTTTTCCCCGTGTTGGTCCGGGCTGCTTTGCAGAATAGAGCATCTGCCTTCCTGCCAGACAGCTCGTAAAAGCCTATGCTCGGGCTTACCGTCACTAACACCGTGACATCTGACGAGGTGGTAGAGTTTCGCAGCGACTCGCCCGGATTGATACAACCGCCTTACCTATTCATGTAGCCGTTAAACTTAATTTTGCTGAAGGCCTAACATCCCTGCCTCAGGTTGGCAGCGCACCATTACCACTTTTGGTGTCTCTAGGCGGCGTGAATTTCTTACCATCAGGAAATCCGTCTGCTTGTTTGCCTACCAATATCATTAAAAAAAACACACACACACAAAGACTACACCTAGGTAACTTTTTATCGCTCAACCTCAATGAATTCCCACAGAAGAACTAATACAAATTAGCAATAGTTAGTTTTAAATAGAATGCCTGTCTTCTATTGTTGGTCCTTGATAGAACCCCATTGGATACACAAGTTTTTCTATAACACTTGTGGTTTCCACGTTCGTTATATAATTGTGGAAAAGTACAAGTGCCATTTAACAACGTGTGTAGCTTTAAATACCCTTATCTCAACTGCAATGTTAGCAATAGTTATTTTAATTTTTATCTCTCAGATAACCCCCCCGGTGAACCCGTTATCAACAGTACATTACGTGCGTTTTGTCATCAATTATATCTAACAAGAATCAGATGTAACTAAACTACGCAATTATGAAAAGTCCTTCTAGATTTAGAAAATACTTTGTTGGTGATGGGATGTGACGATGCCATCGCTCTAAAGCGGTTATTGAATTACTTCCCTAGTAGGATATTCTCAGTCATAGCTAATTGATACAGCGCTGTGCAAAAATCAGCTCGCTCAGATTGGTATCAGTACCCTATCTATTTCTGTCACTATAGCGCCATTGCCCTGTTCTATGTTGGTGGGTAGACAGATTTACATACGTGATCTAAGATTCCGGCCATAGCATATGAACGCACAAGTAACATCTTTGATGTCTATAGCTTACCGTTGTCACGTACCATCAAAAAAGCGGCGTGCAAATTTTCGATATTTTTAAACATTAAAACATGAAAAAGTATCTTCAGTGAAAAAAGTATTAACATAAAAAACACGAAAAAACAGGTTATTAAAAAGACTTGGATATATAAGTATTATAGTGCAAAGCAAAAAAAAACAAAATGTATGAGAGACAGCACACACATTAATTTACTTCTCATGTTCCATCCGTCTACATATTCCATTAGTTTCAAAGTCTATGTCTACATATAATTTAAAATGGAAAATTCAGCAATGATTTTTATGACTGACTAGCTGTCCCGACGAATTACGTTTCCCCCGTTCAGTTTGTATGGGAAAATAAAATGTTGTTTCTCCTACACAGATTTTCCATTTTTTCTTATTGTTTTAAATCCTTCCCTGGACTTTCACAAATAATTCAAAATAAAAAAATAGCCAAATCGGTCCAGTCGCTTGGAATTTATGCGCGTAAATACAAACATTATTTTTTTGTACATGTATGCATGTAGATAGAAGATAAATATTATTACCAAAAACTTAACATAGAATCACATACATACAACTCCCGAAAAAAACCTACATGTTAAGTAGTTAAGAACCATCTCGATCACGTCAGCCTTCAAACAGAAATGTCCGCATGAAAATCAGTACATCAGTTCAAAAGTTATGATGCCACAGACAGATATACACACAGTCACGTCTAACTTACAACCCTCTTTTTCTTTCCTTTTCTTTGGGGGATAAAAAAACAATGTTTCGCGTCGCCGACTGTACCTGTATATGACTGTATGTATGTTATCGCGTAGATTTGAGTCCTCAATAGTAACGTTTATGTCGCGCATGACGCGTATCTGTCTGATAATAAATAGAAATAGGTCATCGGTACATCAAGTTAGCTTGGAAATATTCGACAAAAACCCAGCCAAGAAAGTAGCCAGAAAGAAAAAAAACCCATCGCAAGTGGGAAAACATCGCAACTCAGAATGCTAGATTACTGAACTCATGTATCCAGAACTAAGTATTCATATGGAGCTGTATTAATTGGTTCTGTATTATGTTCCAAGGGAAAAAGAGGTATGTAATAAGATTGACGCAACTTTCTCTTTCTGATTATAAAAAAAACGGTAGTTATAACTATAACCCATTTACTTGATACAAGTCGTCACCTTTAAGATTCCTGTAGCCATAACGTCAGTGCTCACTTTTGTAGTGTTTCGGTTTAGAGGGAAGGGTAATCGGTGTAAAGTCGGACTAAACATTCTAACCTTAGATTGATTATGCACTATTAACCGAGGGAAAACTTAAAATACAGTGGCTTATAGGTATCGTGGGGACATATAGGCGACTGTATTTCTTATTCTGGTGATCGTGCGATCTGTATGTAGTTTTAATTATAAAAACATGAACCAGACTTATCTACTTTAAGAACTGCAAATAAATAAGATGAGTCTCCTAATACTAAGAAATAGCTAGAGACACGAACGGTGGTAATGCTGAAGATGCCATGTCAAGTTTTTTGTATTGTTAAGTTTAAATAGTAGCAACAGCGAAGAGCGCTAAAGTTATGGCGCAATAAATAAATAAAGCGGTTGCTACTAAACAGGCTAAACATTGTAAAATCTCGTCACAGTCACAGTGCAAGTGACAAACGAACGTTTGCCAGTTACCAACCGCTTCGTACTTAAAGCAGTTAGTTGGCTTAAGGCCCTTGAAATAAACTACGAATTGCAATGTAGCACGCTTAGAAATGTCAATTTAAAACGAAATTAACAAACGCTATAAATGGTAACTTTACAGTTCACTTACTAAACTAAATTTAAGTTATCGTTATCTTCTTTTAACGAAAGCAGAGTCATTCCATCTAAAATCGTCTAATTAGCAAAGTCGACTCATTTCAGATTTTGGTGTAACTTTAAGAAACTCTTCTCTAGGGTCCCAAAGAACAAAATTTACACGAGTTTGATTTTTACAAGCGCTTGTTTTCGCCTATTTAAATAAAGACTTTTAAACATCGATATTTTTAAGCCTTATCAACTTCTACTGTGAAATTTTTCTTTTTCAAGCTATCTGCATGATCAAGATAGAATTCACAGTGGGAAAGATAGTAGTATAAAAATAGTAGTAGTAGTAAATGAAGATAATTGGCTCGGACGAGTCCTTTGAATATAAGCAACGTGGTGAAAATAAGTGTTTTTTAGTCATTTTTCGTGAATTTCAATCAACTCTAGCGTCTTAACTGTTGAAAATTAAAAGCTCATGCTCCGCTGGAATTAAGTATACATGTCAAAGCAAAATTCAGCCACAAGTTGACTTGAGCTGCCTACTCTTTATATAGAAGTTTTGAAATTTTAAAAAAAAATCCAATTTTCAGGTTATGAAACGATCGAGTTGACTGCGAGATAAAAATCTGATACTCAGAGAATCTATTGTTTTTACCTTCAACTTTAAACGACTACATCACTTGTTTTGTTATTTTTATTTTTAGTGCAAAGTGTAAAAAGAGTAAAAAGTGTAAAGCCGAAGCGCATAATTTAAATAGTAGTACTGTTCGTAAAATTACCTTCCAAATACAAATTCGTAGTCAACAATACTCCAAAATAGTAATTGCAAATTAGTTTCGCAGTAGAGAGACCGCGTATAATAGCACCCGAATAGATCTCAAACTCAAAGAATATTCTTTTATCCCGTAATACAAATCTTTCTGGAGAAGCTCAACCGAGAAAGTTTTAAAGATAAACGACACCGGAGTTGTCGTGAATGATTATATCCCAGCTTGAACTACTTTTCTCAGAGTGCATATACTTTTGAATAAATTAAGTTTACTATTTAACATATTTTTTAACAAATCAGATAGTTTAACAATTAAAGTATCTGGTACTGTCATGTTCCGGTCCAGTTATGGGACAGTAACTAAAGACAGTTGTCTCTTACTATCAGGAGAGTCGTTACCTTGTCTGCTGTCTTATTCCAAAAAAACCTGTCTCAATTTTAATACTCAGTCGTTTTAATAAAGAAAATTCCACATTACTCAAAAATAATTTGCTAGATTTTGATGAAATATATATATGGGACCAATTCTAAACATGATCATTCAAATGCAAAATTATCACAATCCATTCATAGTAATCGCGTAAGGCGTGTATAGGTAGATCCCGTTCTATTAATACGAGGGTGGATCCAAAAGTTCTAAGCCCGACCAAGAAAATGAAAGAAAAGTGGGTCTAAATTTATTTTTATTTTTCGACATAGTCTCCATCTAGCTCAACACACTTCTTCCACCTGAACTGCAACTTGTTTATCCCCTCGAAAAAAAAAGATTCCGGAAGGTCGGCGAAATAGTCATTTACTGCGACATCACAAATTTTATCGATGTTTTCTTTCGTGGTAGAGGATGTAGGCCTTCCACTCCTAGGATCATCTTTAATGCTCTCACGACCGCGCTTAAACTCAGCTACCCACTTCTTGACACTGGAATACGATGGAGCAGACTCCCCCAAAGTACTCACCATATCTTGTTGGATGTCTTTTGGTGATAGGCCTTTTTTATTGAGGTACTTAATGACTGCACGGTGTTCAATTTTCTCCATTATTGAAAATTGCGTCAGATTGCTCAAACAAATAATCACAGAAAATTTATATTGTGCAGTATCGGAATGAAACTGCGCACAATAAATCAATATGACACATACTAACAAATGACGTTAGATTTTAAAAAGATGTCATAGCTCCATGTAGGTTAGGCTACGAATTTTTGGACACACCCTCGTATTATAAAAATGCGCACGTTTGTAAGGACGTACGTATGGATTGTTTGTTACTCTTCGACGCTCGAATGGCTTAACGGATTTGTCTGAAATTTAGAACACATAGATTGTGATTTGATTTAAATCCCGATCGCGCAACGGGTTCCTGTAACAACGCGGGCAAATCCGCAGGCAACAGCTAGTACAACACAATAGCCACGATACTAGGATAGCATGAACCCCATATAGAGGTAATGCGATTATCAGTAATGGGCCCGTATGTATGTCAGCGAGTGGTAACAGAGCGAGTTGCACCGTTACAGACGGCCGTTTAATTTTTTCCTATGTATTCACGCTTATATGAAGGCCGTTATGTACCGGTATCCAGACAGGTGTCGTATCGATGTATGAAATCTTCGTCACTTGATATGCTACTTTCTCGTTCCAAATCACCTAAAGGGGTACCGAGGATTTTCATGCGTTAAGATATGTAATTCCGGGTTCCGTAGAAAATATGTAAGGGACCGGTGGAATTATTATTTTTTGATTCATCAGTCATCATTGTTAAGTAGGTACAATCAATACTTATAATAAAACTGCGATAAAGAATACTTACAAAACGAAAAAACGAGAGTTATTAATTTTTTGTTGAGTTGTCTGTTTACTTTTTACATAAAAACTACTTAACGGATTTTTATTAACATTTGTGTATTAGTAACTTATAACCCAAGTCAACACGTACACGTAACACTAGTAACACTAACGAAGAAGTCACTTCAACGCCTGTAAACGAAGTCGCGGTGTTTCCCGTACAATATAAAATAAATATTGCACAGTTCACTGAATACAAATTAACTACAAATACCTCAAATACAGAATAAAATTTAAAAACTAAATAGTATACAAAGACGACCTCACTAAACGGCCATCTTATACCAGCAAACTTATGTAAGCATTCCAAGCAAACATAAGCAAGAGACTTCACGAGAATTTAGCTGCTTACTATGAAGCAATTATTGATAAAACAGTGAAAATATAATTCCTAAAATAAATGTTAAATTTGGAAATAAAGAGTTGAATTCTAATAATCTATTTAAAACTTAGTTACTGTGCTGATCTAAATTACTATAATTAATTGTGCCTTTGATTTGAACCAATTCCGAAAAGTAAAAGTTATTTCTTGCCTTTTTAGTATCAAGTTTGAGAACCCTTGCACGAGATAACCTACTTTTTAAATACATTTCTAAATACGTGAAATAAAGAGATCCAAAGCGATAAGACCGCCCTTACCTTCTGTTAAATATTATATTTTATGTGTGATTCGGTTTCATATTGAGATTGTTAATTCACAATAAAATTCTTACATTACGACTCGTTATCCTATTATTTACCGTAGAGTCTTCTGATAAATCTATACTGTAATATTGGATAAATTTAAAATGAGAGATAAATATTTTATTTTTGAAAAAAAGGATCTTCACGCCCATATCCCCGAGGAGGTAGGCAGAGGCACAACCAGGGCAGGGCTAAGTCCCACAATGTGGATAGGTGGCAAGCCTACTTACTTTTGCTCGAGGCCTAACATCCCGGCCTCAGGTTGGAAACGCACCATTACCACCTTTGGTGTCTCTAAGCGGTGTGAATTTCTTAACATCAGGAAATCCATCTGCTTGTTTGCCTTCCAACATCATAAAAAAAACCGGGCACATATCCAATCTCGAACAACAATTTTTTTTAGAAAATTGGAAAAATCAAATTTTCTTTTTGTTGCTCGACCCGGGATTCGAACCCGGGAAACCTCATGCAGTGAAGTACAACACCTGGACCACTAGACCACAGAGCCGAAAAAAAAATTTTCTTTTTGAAAAAGAAGTCTGATATTTGATACCACCAGCTTCATCCGCAGTTTGTGATTTTTTTTTGCAGTTACGTAATTGTTAGAAAGTTGGTAGTATTTTGAGTCATGTAAAGTTCTAACCCTGTACAGCCTGGTAGGATGTACTAAGATCTATTAATTTTTTGAGATTTGTTATGTATTTTTTGGTGTCTTTTAGTATTTTGTGATTAATAATTATTTTATTCCTAACCTAATTTTAAATTCTTCTCGTTTTACCTACTACGGTAAAATGAAATTTTGGCAGACTAAAAAAACATTACATAAGTTTCGACGCCAAAGGCGACAAAATACAGTTAATTTTGACTATGTCATGAATGAAATCGTGGTGCTCCTTTTTAAATTAGGTATATTCACAATATGTCCTCTGAGCACATGTTGAATAGAGAGCCTCTAATACGTTAAAACGTTTCACTGGAAATAATTTAATTAAAATATAACCTTTATCATAACAAATACAACCTCCAAGTTATGTAACAACTGTAGCATGAGGAAAATCAAAAGATAAGAAAACAATTATTAATGCTTGACGCTATCGTGTTCCGGTCTAGAGGTAGCCAACAAAGTTTATTGGCTATTGGGTTTATTGACGTTGGGGTGTTAAGCCTTTAAGCTTATTAAGATCTTATTAATGAGACTATGAGTAAGTACTTATCTAAGATAGCCAGCGTCAAGTGAACAAAGAATACTTAGCGCCTTTGGTGTCTATAGCTGACGTGTATTTTTTTGTTTTTTTACCATTAAGAAATTCGTATGCTTGTTTCGGGATTCTATATATACTCTCAGTCTTCCTAGTAACGGACTTAAGGTGAAGATATGTATGTATCTTTATATAACTGGGTCTGGTGGAGTATGACAGAAGAGTCGCCATCATGCTGAACATTAAAAAAATATTCAGTACACGATGATACTTACCCAAACTTGACAAAATATTGTACATTCCTTGGCTTTCCCAGAGGATTAGTATTACCTGCAACAAAATAAAAATATCAGTGACTCTAAATAATGGCATAAGATAGAGAAATACAAAGGTAAGATACGAACCTGATTATTTGAATCATAACACAATGGCGGTAATTCTGCTGAGCGCTAACCATACTTTATTTAGTTACTTATTGTTTTACGAAACGTTTTCCGAGGAATATAATTAACGTCTATAGAAATGTCAATAACAAACTAATTTGGCAACACTAAAGTGTTTATCCTTTCTTTTACTTTTGTTAACCGAAGATAACTATAACTTGAAATTAGGTGAGTAAATGAGCAGTGGAATTATCAACATTGTTTTTATTTGCATTAAATATTGAAAGGATGTGGGTTTTTTTAATTATACGATAGAGAAAAAGCAGGCGGTTTTTTCTGATGGTATGAGATATATATACAGAGCATAGATGTACTCTTGCGTTATCATTTCACTAGCTGAATTTTACACCACGTGTGTCTTTTTAACGCTCACCTTTTCCGGTACCACAAAACACAAAAATGCAAGCTTTTACGTTATGGCGACAGGAATTGGTAAATTGGTGATGGACCAACAATAACACGTTATATAAATTAAAATAATTTTAATATTAAAATGTTATTACTATTACCATAAATTCATTATTATTTATTAGCTATTTTAATATTATATAATTCACATTAATCATTTCTAATCTAGATATACAGTTGTACAATGTCAGATAATCCTTTAGTAAATTAAAAAATAGCATATTATTTAAAAATATCGCTACATAGTATTTCACGTGAGGTTATTTTTAGGTGTTATCATAATAAAATGCATATTAATTAATAACGTTATTATCATACTTCCTTCAGTATTATGAATATAACGCGGAAAAAGCAAAACCCGTAGGCCATTTTAACAACAAAAATACTAAAACAGTACAAGTATTTCTTGATTTAAAAATATGAACATATAATTTATATTTTTACAATTTTTAAACTAAGTTTTGTATGTCTTTAAAAATTGTGAAAAAATATCCCAAGCACGAAACAAGTGCTAATATTATAATAAAATTTCCATTTTTATGGCATTTCCTTTGTTCGCCCGTATTTCCGTGTTGGTCCGGTTGGGTACTTGCAGAATAGACTTAACATGTGTGTGGAATCACCTCCCCACCGTGCAACTCGTAAAAGACGACCATAATACACTGAGAGCTCCTCTTAAAGTTCGAGCACCACCTTCTCCTAGCCCGCTTCCGACAAAAATTGATTCTATTAATTATAAGACTAAGAGATCTTCGTATCGCTTTACATTGACAGCGACTAACAGCTTATATTATGGAAAAAAAATTGCCACTTTCCCGGTTTTTCTCTACATATGATCCTTCCCGTGATAATAACCAACACGACAAAAAAAGGATTAGCAAAATTAATACCTCCATTTAAGTGTGATGCAACGACCACGCGAAATGGGGATTCACTTTTATAAATATAGACTAGCCGACCTAGCAAACTTTGTTTGACATTAACAGCTACTACATAGTAAGTATTTGATGCCCCGATATTAGCGCAGTCTGCCGGATCCAATGTAAAACATTCCAACATCAACGACTACTTACAAATAAAAAGTTATTAAGAAAACATTTTCCAGTGGAAAAATTTGTGAATCTAAGCCATCCCTTATGTGAATCTCCTTGAACACACACAAAAATTTCATCAAAAATTGCTTCCGACGTTTATGAGTTCAGTGACATACACAAGCGCACAAATATATAATATATATGTATAAGATTAGCTAACTTCAGTCACAGAAGCGTCGTGAGATCTCTGGTAGAACAGAGATCTTACGATTATATCATCATCAATTTCAAATTGTAGCCTTGTGGAGATTTTTTTATTACATTTTTTTATTCTTTTAATTAAAATTAAAGAAAACTGAATCATTTTCATCCTGCAGATTTGAAACGATTACGATGTATCTGGTTCCCTGCGAGAGCGGCACTTGACCGATCGACCGTTGGTAACTAATTAAAAAAAAACCCTACGTTTGTATAAGAAGCGGGCTAGTCCGATGGTTCAGTATCAGTTGGATGATTCAGTATAGTAAATATTAAACGTGTCATTATTATCAAGGCCACAGGAGCACTACCACCGCACCTTGTGTGTTTGTTCGCTGTCTTATCCCATCAAAAAGTTTAGACCGTAGGAAAATCGCTGCAAAACGGTACAGCCAAACTAAATAACTAAGCGGAATTGAATTTAGGCATTATTTCACTAAACTGCTTAGCAATCAAATCATTAACAAACACAAATTTAACGATGATATTAACTAATTGGGACCAAAATATTTTAATTGATTTTTTGCTAATTTGTCTAACGAGACAGGTTTATTTTAATCAACTATAAAATTTCCCGACGTTGATACTGGGCGGTTTTAGTCTGTAACACGACAGTGCCAAGAAGTGATGTAATGCCGGCGAGCATTTATATGACAAGCGAATTTATATGATTGTGATCGAAAACAGTTGCGAGGATAGGAATAGGTTTAGCGGATTATAGCACTCTAGTTTTAGGTAAACTACCATCTAATAATTAAACAGTTTAAACGAAACCACTTTCATCTTTTAAGGGTAATTTTCGCCTACCCTCGAGGTCTTACTACCTATTTTTCCGTAGAAATGAAGCATTTTACAGCGGTAAAAAGTATCCTAAGGGATAAGTTTCTTTTGGAATGAGAGTTTTTCAAATTGCTCCAGTAACTAGTTTCGAAGCCTTTTCAATACAAACAAACAAACAAACAAACAATAAAATCTTTCGTTTTTATTCATAGTATAGATAGGGATAGGACACAACTAGACTCAAAAGATCGAAACTCTCAATCAAATCAAAGACCAAAAACTCAAAGGACGAAAAGAACCGCATTGTCAATTTTGAAGACCGAACTATAGACATGCCGCATATATAGTTCGATGAATTTTTGTTTATTCCCCCCCCCCCCCTAATATTTTTGTTTAGTTTTTTATAAAAATGTTTTAAATATGTATAGTTCTAATACTTTTGCAATATAACACTATTTTTTTTAATAAGCCTCGCCAAAACCTCTATAGTGTCGAGTTAAGAACCACCAAGATCACTTCAGCTTTTAAATAAAAACCCTCATCGAAAACGGTCCAACCTTTCAAAAGTTATGATACCATAGAGATATTGTCAAACTCAAACACACCAATTTTTCATAAATAATAATGACTATTCATAAATCCAATGTCCAATCTATAAAGGTTCTGTTTTAAGCTACTTGGCCACAGAAGCCTAAAAACTAGCACAAAATGTCCAAGTCCAAACAAAAACAGTTCGGATCGCATAAACTCTCATTAACGTATTTTTTGTCACACGGCAAGTTTCGATACATACTGTGTCAGCGCAAGCGTTTCGTTACAACAAAGTGGCGTTTGTTTTATTATGTAAATCTCTGATGAAGCGCTGATAAACCATCCGAGAGAGCTTTAAACGTAAGGGATAACGATACGACGGCGTCTGCTACATAAAATAATATACCATCAACATTTATCTTTTGTGAACATCGCATTTGATACATTTTTGCTACTGAAAACTTTTAGCCGTATCTATACAAATAAATGAAATTGGAGTTTTTCTTTGTTGTATTACAATAAACGCTTTTTAGTAAACTACATGCTTAACAATGTATACAGTACATATACCAAAATAACATTTTTTACTTTTTATTTGTCCGTATGTTTGTTCCGGCTAATCTCTGGAACGGCTGGACATGAGTTGGCGTGACTTTCACTGAGAAGTAGCTGATGTTATAAGGAGTAACTTTGCAAACAAAGTCGCAGGTACAGCAATTTAAAAATAAACACAAATTTGAGTACCCCAAGGGTTAGATTGGCATAATTAATTGCACAATAATAGTGCCTATAATGTCAACTTAAAACTTGGCAGTACCTTAGTCTATGTTTATTATTAGGACGATAGAGGCATTATTATCAAAAGGAAAAGCTTGTATTGCGTATCTACTTTGCATACGTAATATTTATGATTGGGATATTGTACCAAATGTTTAAACACAAAAACAATACCGATGTGTATTTTTTCCATTACAAGATAGTTAGCAATCAGACGGCTTTCTTCATCGCAAGAAACAAAAACCACAGATGCTAATGGTGCGATCTCATGTCCTGGATGACCACGAATTTAAGAAAATCTACCGGTTACCCTGCCAGCAAGGGAAAAATATATACCCATACACACATACAATATTTTCATTTTGTAACACAAAATATACGAGTAGTAATGAGTAATAATGAACAAAGGCGGTTAATTTTATATAATATCTTATCGTAATGAAATTCTATAAAATTATTTATTTTATTTGTAGGTAGACAAAATTATCCATCATGGTAAAAACTAGATGCCGGAGAAATGTAGAAGTGACTACAGTAGCGCAGTCAAGCCTGAAATCGGATCAGTATTTATCGGGAGCCGGAGTTCCAAAGTACCTGATGGAAAATTAGACTCCATTTTTATAAATACCTAAGGCGTTTTACTTATTAATATTTAATTGGGTGCAACATTTGTGTTAGAAAGTCGCAATTAGCAACAATTTACGGCCAATATTAATAATCTATCTACGATAGCAAAATTGGGCTATTTTAGATTAGTAACTAGGCAACCACTGTTATATGTTATTATCTTAACAACAAAACTCTAATATACCTATATCTATCTGTTGATATGTTATTAATTTTGGCCGTTCTAGAACTTTGCTACATTTATCAACGTCTACACATGTCTACTCTTATACTGCTGGTAATACTCGTAATGCAGCGCATTTACTTAACTAATTTTATGTGATCTCCATCTTCTTTTAACGATAGTAATAGAAAGCGGCCAAACATGTTCAATGTGATATCTGACAAGATTACTTTATGTACGATATTATTACAAAGTCGATCAAAAGCCGTACAAATTATTATGTCCTGATAACTTTGATATATCTTAAAATCCCCCTGCAAAGGAGCCCCGTCCGGGCTCCTGTGCAGAATAGACCATCTTCCTTCCTGTGACAGGCAGCTCGTAAAAGGCGAGCATAGACTTACCGTCACTAACACCGCGACTTCTGAATAGGTGGTAGAATTTCGCAACGATTCGTACAGATTGGTACCACCGCCTTACCTATTCCTGACGCCATAACTTCAGTGCTTGCCGTTGATGTGTTCGGGTTCGGAGGGTAAGGTAACCGGTAAACTTACTTTTGCTCTAGGCCTAAGATCCCAGCCTTTTTTAACACCTTTGGTGTCTCTAGGCGGCATGAATTTTTTATCATCAGGAAATCCGTCTATTTGTTTGCCTTCCAATATCATAAATAAAAACTTTCCTTCTTTGTGTTTTTTATTTCATTAGAAAAAGAAAGGTGATGCAATGACCAAGAAAAATCGGCATTCATTTTTATATATTTTTGTAATAATTAAATGTTTGACCTTAGCTTAGTCGCATAAATTAGAGCACTATCTAGACTAGTTAAGAAAGTGATAGTGACTAGACTAGTCATCGTTTTTAGGAATCATAGAGCATTCATTGAATGCACCCATAAATTCCACTGCCTTATTCCATTGACCTCATTTCACAATCAAAATCTTAGATTTATAAGAATCATCTTTTAAAAAATATCCTCCCTGCATTGTTGGCATTCTGTATTAATACAAGAGATTTCTCCTTTATTGAAACTGCTGCTGAATCAAGTAGTTCCAATAGCTGTGTTTCCATAGAAAAAAATTGTCATAAGAGAGATTGTTGAGATTCGAGCGTATGTTTTGTAGTAGGTTAGTGACAGGGTTTTTTCACTAACTGCTAGACCAACAACACTGTCAATAAATTATTACTCATCAAAGAAATTTACAAGATAGACTATAGGCAGCATGTATGTCTTAACATACACCTGCTTTTGCTGCTTTACTTTTCACGTAATAAGATAACAGACAAGCCGACAATGATCATGATAGTAAGACAACCATGACCTATAGACATTATAGATGTGTTGCTGTCCTGTGGCTGGGATGTTAGGCCTACTGTGCAAGTCTACCAGTTACTAGTTTGAAAATGTCCATTTTCAATTTTCTAATAAAAAATAATGTCGCCCAGGATTTGATATGTGCCCGGTTGGCAATAGATTTGCCACCTATCACATTGTGGGACTTAGTGTCATCGGCTAGTCGTGGGTGCCCTGGTTGTGTCTCTGCCTAACCCTTAGGGGATATGGGCGTGAATATACTTTTTACCATCCGTGCTAATATTGCAAAAGCTTAAGTCCGTCAGTCTCTCTAGAGCTTTTTCACGGCTAAACCGCTTAACGGGTTTTAATGAAATGTAATATGCATATAGTCGAAGATCCTAGTTAAAATAGGCTATTTTTTTAAAAAGTCAACCCCGCAAAAGCCTATAAAAAATGGATGAAAGTTTTCATGAAAGTTAAAACTATTCTAGAAGAAGTTTAGTTTAATGTTACCACCATTGGCGATATTCATCGCATGTTTGGGACCACATTTACCTAAACCGTCTTTGTTATCTCCTGAAATTGACGCCCATGAAATTTCATTAGGTACTTCATTAGGTAAAGTATCAATTAACAATTTATAATTAAGAGTGTCGTCAGTTCTTCGAACTTGTAAGAGTTCATACAGGTTCAAAACTGTGTCTTTGTATTACACATTTAGCATCTCCAAGCTTTTGTTGGCTACGTGAAAACTCTCATCAGTCTTCAACAGATTTTTGAAGAGTGCTTCAATTCCAAATTAGAGGGCGAATTTAGATAAGAGTTCGTATCTTAGATATTACGTTTCATGTAATCATTGCCTTCCAGACTTGTTATGTAATTTTTCTTTTTTTGTCGTTTTTATTTCTGTATAATAATATTATGTTGTCAAATAATATTAATAAGGTTTCTAGACGGGTAAAAATACTGGATGTAAACATTGGTTTGCCACTGTCTGAGTCGTAGATTTTAATCCAAAGTTAATAGTAGTCGGTAGATGGAAACAGTTTCGTCCAAAGTCACCTTTATTAGAAGCCGTGTAAAACCGTCTAAAACATCTATAAGTAGTCTTTTTATGTAATACATTCAAGGCTATGGGACAGATCCAAAGGCATCGCTAAGGGGGGGCAAGAGGGGCAGCTGCCCCCCCTAGAGATTCTAAAAAAAATGATTAAGCAAACAGTCTTATGTCTTTAACTTGACTTGATCGATTATTGTCACATTTTTTCTACTAGTTTGCTACTATTTAGACCGAAACGCAAGACAAGTCAAAAAGTCGAGGGCACGAGGCCTCCGATTGAATGTACAATGTATATTTTTCTCAATCTCCGTATCAACTTGCTCGCATCTAGGCCATCGGCTGGCGACGTTCTTGGACAGAACTATTAACTTGACCGATGAAAATGTAATATGAGAAGGAAAGCAAAGGTACAATCAGGGCTCGTACGATTAGCCGAAGGCAATATGTTGTAGGTGGCAAACCTATCGCCAACTGGGCATAAATCCAATCAGTATCAATGTAGTTTTTATTGAAAAACGAAAAAAAAACACTTTTTGTTTTGTTCTACCATATAATCTATACTTATATTATAAAGAGGAAAGGTTTGATTTTTTGTTTGTTTGAAATGAATAGGCTCCGAAACTACTGGACCGATTTCAAAAATTCTTTCACCTTTCATCATAGGCTTTGTTTCATCAAAATCGGTGCAGTAGAAGCCACGTTACGCAGGCGAAGCAGCGTGAAACTGCTAGAATAATATGTTTTTAAATAATATTCACATTAGACGACGCTTTTTTCGTCCTTTCATGGCCATTAAGATCTTGACCACCACGGTCAAACCCAAGTAATTTGCGCAAATAGCCGTGTAAAATAGCAATTATATTTATTTTATTACATTAATTCGGTGCTAATAAATATAAACAAGTTTTAATATAAACATCAATAAATCTTATCTAAACTAAGATATTGCCCGCGGCGGTGCTCGAGTGGTAACAAACTAACTTTTCAACCGACCACCAAACAGGAGTTTCTCAATTCGACTGTGTGTGTTTTTTTGTATGTTTAACCGATTTTGATATAATTATTTTTTAAAAGATAGGTCATGACTCGCGGTCCGCGGAGATTTTTTTAATAGATGAAGTGATTGAAAAGGAAGGTTTATATGTATATTTTACACCCGTGCGAAGCCGGGGCGGGCCGCTAGTAATGCATAAGTGAAAAATGTATCCATTATTAAGAGTAACTCAAAAACGACTACTAGGACGATAAAATAATGTATGTGTATCATTTCGGAAACATTTGATATCTTTCGAAAAAAGAGAAATCAAATCGCGACGTGCTTGCGCCTAATGAAGTAGTAGGAGTTGGTGTTCAGTTTCATTGCGCTGAATTATTTATTCGATTTCATAACATCGAATATCTAAGCTTCTCTTTGAGATTTTTGTTAAATACATAATTTTTATCTGTTTGTCACCGGAACACATTATTTACTTAAATTATTGTGGTACACAATCAAGTATTTCTATGTACTCGTATTAGTATCATTGACTACCCACTACTACCCATAATACACGAATATAATTCTTACTTTGGGGTTAGATTCAATTTGTGTAAATAGTAAATAGAGCAATTGAATGAAATTGATCTTGGTTGAACTTTTAGCAAGGATGGAAGGTACACCGCGGATGTAGAGAGAAGAGTGTGTGCAGGGAGTAGTGTGAATGGAGCATTGGATAAGCTGTTTCAAAGCGAGGTTTTGAGTCAAAAAGCTAGACTCATTTTGCATAATTCTGTGCTTATCCTAACTTTATTGTATGGAAGCGAGAGTTGGGTACGTCAGAAAGAGCATGAAAGTAGGATGAATGCGGTCGAAATGAGAGTGCTACGGAAAATCTGTGATGTAACGCTCGCTGACTGCATTCGTAACAATGAGATCCGAGAAAGAGTGGGATTGAAAGAAAGTGTTGGTGTTAAAATGCGAAAGGGCATGCTCCGCTGGTTCGGTCATGTGGAAAGATCAGTCATTCTTTACACATGACGGAACCAGCGGAGCATGACTGACGAAAGATTGACAAAGCAGATATACAATGCGAATGCGGATCTCTCAATCGGATATTATCCGAGGGTGGTGTCTCGAGTCTCTGAAACCGGCGTGTTTTTATGAAAATGGTAATGAACGTGAAGAAAGCCAGATAGGTTTGTCAGGGTCGTGAGGTCTGGCACTCGATACTCTCTGCCTACCCCGCGAGGGACTTGGCGTGAAGATGTGTGTATGCATAGCAATTTTAATTACAAAAAGGTTTGTCCATTACCGTTAATGACATCAGTGCGAGGATACGTGACCTAAAATTTGTGTGCGTAAAGACGTGTCCACTAATCACCATTATGTTCTTGACCACCGAGGTCAAACCAGCAAATTGTGCAAGCAGTACATGACGTAGTTACTGCACCCATAGATGATACTATTGCATACAACCATGTTTTATTAGCACATTAGTTTTTTACCTTATTCATATAAAAATAACGGCCGCACTCAGAGACGATAAATCTCTTTTAATTCCATATTAATTGGACAGTCTCTATATACAAGTCTTTTTCCCCGTGTTGATCCGGCTCCTTTGAAAAATAAACCATCTGCTTTCCTACCAGGCAGCTCGTTAAAGGCGAGCATAGGCTTACCGTCACTAACACCGTGACATCTGACCAGACGGTAGTTTTTAGTCAAAGACCCCGTGTTGGTCCGGGCTCCTTTGCAGAATAGACCATCTGCCTTCCTACCAGGCAGCTCGTAAGAGGCGAGCATAGGCTTACCGTCACTAAGACCGTGACATACTACTAGGTGGTAGAGTTTCGCAGCGACTCGCCCGGATTGGTACCACCACCTTATCTATTCTTGCCGCCATAACGTCAGCGCTTGCCGTTCCGAGGATAAGGAGCCGTTAAATTTACTTTTGCTCGAAGCCTAACATCCAGGCCTCAGGTTACCATTACCACCTTTTGAAATTCTTGCCATCAGGAAATTCGTCTACTTTTACTACTCCGTTTCTTTAAAATATATCATAAAAAGTCACAATTTTGAAATTTTTTTCATTACTTCGGAACATGTCAACGACAAACACAGACGTTATAGCGGCTTGAATAGGTAAGGCGGTGTTACCAATCCACACGAGTTGCTGCGAAACTCTACCACCTATTAATGATAGATTAAATAATAACAGACAGTCTCTGAGAACGGCCTTAAGAGTCACTTCTTGGGTTAAGTATTTAAATCTGAGTTAGCTTCTGACTGTGCTTAACTCACTTTGTATTTGACTTTGTAAATATTTTAATTGAGTGTAACCCAGGAACGTACAAGTGGCCCTAAGGAAGTGGTCACCACTGATCATGAACTCCCAGAAATTCAAGAAAGTAGCCCTTTTGCATCTTCAAGGTCGTTTTCCAGAATCGACACCGATTTCATTTTGTTTAAAGACTATTAAATAAATCCCGTTGCGAATATAAATATAAGTCTAAAGGTGCAGGCTTACGCGATTGCACTCAGCCGAGGCCCATGGAATGAAATATGCTTGCCGCCTTCTACAGTCGTCGACTGCATGCTTTGTCGCTGTCGTTTTAAGCAGAAAAATACATTTGCATATTTAACTAAACTCTCAACTAACACGTGCGTCAGACGCGATTAATCACGTGCCGCGGCGATCGCTCGCGCTGCTCGAACTTGCACCTTTAAAATCTAAGATTCACTTGCGCTAAGACATGTCCTCCAATGACCATAATGATCTTGACCACCAAGGTCAAATCCAGCAAATTGCGCAACCAGACATGACGTACTAATTGCATCATAGATATTATTACGTTAAATCAAACATGTTCTCTGTAAGGAGGTCAAGTTCGCGTTATCGACGGTCCAACACTTCACTCCACTGGCTGATGGCACTTAATCCCACTTTTTGTGTAGTTATTTGATTTACATCATGAGTGATTATTTAATGTGATCCATCTTTCGTAGAATATATTGTATAGTAGTACTATTTAAATTATGCGCTTCGGCTATATTCGTCAAGCTTCGGAAATCCAAATGTATTTTAAAGATATCTAGAGAGTTGTTATTACATAATATAATTAATCATTTCGCTTAAATTTAGATTAGGTCAGTCAATTTAAAAATAAAAGTATAAAGTGTAAAAAAAGTAAAAAGTGTAAAGTCGAAGCGCATAATTTAAATAGTAGTACTGTAACATTGTGACAACGATGTCATTAAACGAGCGAGCGGGGCAAGTTAATTGTCCAATAATGATCTATTTTACTTATTAATTTAATGATTAACAAAACCACTAGCAAAGTTGTGTAACAACTTACCTGCATAGGGATTTTATAACTATTAATGCTACCATTGTAACTGCGTTAGATACTGAGCCTTTACCATCATTTGTTATAGATTACTTTCGATAATTTTCGTATCGAAATGGATAGCGCTTTTGAACGAAATTTACTTCGTTTAGTAACCAGTAGAGCTTTGTTCAAAGTTTTAGATGCTAGCGAATATAAAGATTCATGGTTAAAGGGCCTGTTCTATTTCTGAGGGTAGGGTAGCCGGTAGTAGGTAATATATATATATATAATAAAAAATAAAAAAATAAAAAACTACTCAGTAGGCCTAAAAACCGGTCACAAGATCGCGACACACCCGTACGGCCTGTACAGGTTGCCTCTTACCATCAAGAGAATGCGCTTATTCGCTGTATTAAATAAAATAATTCTTATAACGTAATAAATGATTTGTTAAATTTTTAAAGATTTTAGAAAGAACTTAAATGAATTACTTAAAAAATATGTGTCTCGCAATCACACTTAGAAACATCAATTAACATTTAACATATAATTGATCCACAATATTGTAAAGAAAATATCGACTTAGTGATAATTAAAATTAAAACATATCTCAGTGCGGCCGCAGTTCGCTCAGTCTATTACAGTGATTTCCAATTCCTTAAATACATAATAACTAGCTGTCCCGGCGAACTTCGTTTTACCTGTTCAGTTTGTATGGGAAAAATAAGGTATTGTTTTTTTTATGTTATTAGAAAGCAAACAAGCAAACGGATTTCCTGATGGTAAGAAATTCACGACGCCTAGAGACACCAAAGGTGTTAATAGTGCGATGCCAACCTGAGGCCGGGATGTTAGGCCTCGAGCAAAAGTAAGTTTACCGGCTACCTTACCCTCCAAACCGGAACACGTCATGACGTTATGTCGGCAGGAATAGGTAAGAAGGGGGTACCAATTCGGGTGAATCGCTGCGAAACTCTACCACCTAGTCAGATGTCAAGGCAGATGATCTATTCTGCTAAGGAGCCCTTTTCCAACATTCCCAACAATTTTCCCGGTTTTTTCTCTTTATAAGATCCTTTTTCTGGCTATAACTAACACAACAAAAATGAATTATCCAAATCGGTTCAGTCGCTCGGAAGTTATGCGCTTACCAACACATTTAGCAATTCATTTTTACATTACAGATTATATTTCATACGTTTTCGGTCTGAACACTTTCTTCAGTGCCAATTACCGAAAAGCCTAAACGTTGCTCAATAATGTAGTATAAATTGCTAGAATATAAAAAGCAAATTCACAATCATATGGTTAACCCGCGAAAGGCCTTGCAAGCCATCTAACCAATATGCGAGGTAGAATTTGCAGTGAACAAGGTCACTGGGTTTACCAATACATTTCTGATAGTATGTTGAGTTTAATTGATTGTTTGTAATTCGATTCTCGACAGAGGCAGACATTTTGTGATGAACCTACCTATACTTCACATATTAATTATGTTTATGTTTTTTGTTCCGTAATGTATTAACAGGACTCCAAGCATGTATACTACAAGCAAATAATTTGCTTACATTGGAATTATAAAAGTAATACGTGGTTTAAAAGTTCAGTAGTCGCAAACCGAAAAGCTTCGTCCCATCTTCAGATTGGATTGGACAGCAAGATTTACATGTTGCTTATTAACACATTATTTTTAACCGTCTTAGAAATAGTTGGAGTTTATACGTTCGATTCCTACAGTTATATGTATGTTAACAGAATTCTCTGTCATTTGTTAACCGACTTAAAAATACACTTTTTTAACTAAAAAAGACGTACTTACATGGTGATCTCATTGCTACCAAGTCTGGATCTATTGATGGAAAAAGTTTAAACTACCTTCTCAAGTTTAATCCCTCATCAATTTATAACAACTCCCGCAAAATAAAATTTCTATCTTAAGGTTATTTATAGTTTCATATAAAAGAAAAGTAGGTATTAATTTACGAGAAATTTTTTCAGTAATACTTATTTATGACTTAGGGATTAATAACATAAAATCTCCGAAAGCCAAGGCCGAATTATATAATCAAATAAAGTTAAGTAGTAGTCATTTTCTTTAAATTAAAAAGCTTCATTTTATTACTCAAACTATTGAATGATATAGGTCAACAAACTGTTTTTAATCGATTTGACCCATCATGAGAAGTGCTTCAAGAGGTGGAGTCAGAACTTGAAATTTCAATCCTAGTATTTTCATGTTACAATTATATTATATACTGGGCGACTCCATTGACATTTTTTGTCTAGCACTACACCATTGTTGAATCCACTATCGGTAACAATGTTTCCATAACATTACGACGGAAAAGCCTTTAGGCTGAGCGCATAAGTACCTACTGTAGACACAGTCTTAAGTCAGACTATAGCAATATAAAACATACGGTGACGCAAACAAAACGTCTCATAGACAAAATTAAACCGACAAGTCAGACTTAAGATTGTCGGCTTCCCTTTTATATTTATGTTACCGCGCACATCAACGACAAAACAGTCTTATAATTGTCGCGACAACAGTGTGCACCCAGCCTTAAAAAGTTGACTTATTTTGAAATATTGGTAATGCATTGTGATAATCCCACAGTTACTTTATAGCGACATTCTAAAGGCTTTCAGTTATTATTTATAAATAAGTACTCTCTCTATACATATAAAAATTAATCCCCAATTACGCTTGATTATGTCATCACGCCTGAACGTGCAGTTGACAAATTTTGCTCATTTTTTGTCGTGTTAAATTATTGTCGAAAAAGATTATAAAAAGAAAAACTAGGAAAATTGCATTTAAACGTGAAAAGCAAGCAACCATACAAACTGTTAGTACCTGGTAATGTCAAGCGATAGGCGATGTCATGAAAAATTGTTAATTACGTTTTTAGAACCTTTTTTTTATTAAACATTTAATAATTCAACTAAAATTACACAGCTTGTTTACAGCACTTTCAATTGATCGTTAAAACTTTTCAAATATTTATAGATCTGATTCCTGAATTTTATTGCCTTTTCAAGATTTATGTACCTGGCGCAAGCTTAGGAAGTTACACGAGTTATGCGATTGTGAGTAGAAGTTTAAAAAAGTTTTTTTTTTGTTTTAGAAATCTATAGATAATATTATAAAACACTAGTGAAAATAAATCAGGACATGAAATATTTTTTTAAATAATTATTGCTTTTTTTTATGATATTGGAAGGCAAACAAGCAGACGGATTTCCTGATGGTAAGAAATTCTCGCCGCCTAGAGACACCAATGGTGGTAATGGTGCGTTGCCAACCTGAGGCTGGGTTGTTGGGCCTTGAGCAAAAGTAAGTTTACCGGCTACCTTACCCTCCGAACCGGAACACGTCATGACGTTATGGCGGCAGGAATAGGTAAGGCGGTGATACCAATCCGGGTGAGTTGCTGCGAAACTCTACCACTTAGTCAGATGTCACGGTGTTAGCGACGGTAAGCCTATGCTCGCCTTTTACGAGCTGCCTGGCAGGAAGGCAGATGGTCTATTCTGCGAAGGAGCCCGGACCAACACGGGGATACAGAATGCAGAGTACCAAACGAGGGTTATCAACATTTTTGCTGGTTTGTCGGTACACTTCTCACGCAAAAACTACTGAACGGATTTTTACCAAATTTTGTGTAGTAGTATGTTATAGCTCTGGTCAACATTTAGAATAACTCGTCGGAAAAAACTTACGTTTCCATCATTAATCACGATACGTCAATTGAACGCGTGTACGAAGTCGCTTGCAACAAATCTAGTTTTTTTAAATAATTACGCCGATTTTCACTTATCCTGTTTTTATGAAACTTTAATTACATATTTAATATTATCAGTTCTCATCTCGACATATGGCAAATCTAAGTTAGTTTATATAAATAAAACAACTTTTTTGCTTTATATTAACCAATTTAAAATGTTCATCCAACAAAATTAAATCATAAAATAAATTAAAACAAATACTGTACTGTATTTTTCAAGAAAAAACTTGTCTTTAAAAAAAGTGTGAATGGAATTCCACAATGGGTCTACCATGACGTATAGGTTCTGAAATAGATAACATCAAAACGTAGTCTCGCTGAATTTTCATTTTAAAAGTCGGTTACGTTGTTTATTATTCATTCCAGTTCACCCAGCCCAGCTCATTGGGAGTACGTGAAACGTTAAAACAGTCATTTTCCGGGCCCTAAAGGCATTTTAGGATACTGGCGTCAGGTACACACACATTTTTACCGGAAAATAACAATGAGATCGCTTAGAAGTCAGCATCACGTTCATTTACAAATGTAGTTTTTAAATACATTGAATCCTAGACTGTATTACAATGCAAATTATTAAAAAGAGAAATGTAAATACTCCTATTGAACTAGCGCCTAATTACCGGAGCACAAAAGTGTTATGAAGACAGGAAGGTAAAACTCTGGTGCCAAACAGAGCGAATTATCAAAAAAAAACGACTAAACTTGGTAACGGTGTTTGTAACAAAATAACTGACGTTCGCAGAAAACATTTATTATTTTTACGACAAAGATGAATACACATAGTATTTGAAAACAAAAAACATAACCTTTATTCCGTGATTGGGTAAAATTTAAGAAGCCATGTTTTCTGGTTGCTTTCAAATACAAAACGCAATTTGGTTTTGACGTGTAAAAGCAAAACGAAAATACGTCAAAAGGGAGATATAACAAATAGGAAATTGCGTCATACGTCATAACATAGATACAAACGAGTCACGCGTCATAACATATAGAGAAAAATGTAGAGTTGCGGCTCATCGTCGGCTGTGTACCAGCGCAAAGTAGATCGAAAAATTTCGCAGCGGCGCGAAATGCTATTTTTCGCGTTTGATGGGTTCATAACATAGTCATTGTCGTTGCGTCAATTAACTACGATGAATTGGTCGTTTCGATCCCAAACTCGTATTTCCCCTGTAATATATTGCATCAAAATTAATAGGGTATTTGGTGGATACTGGGGGCTTTAAATTTTATTTCCCTTACGGAACACGAAAAAAAAAATTGGAGTTATTTTACACGCTTTTGGTGGTTATTTAGTTGCCCACTCACTAAGCTAATGTTATTGCTACCTACTTTCAACGATAGTAATAGAAAGACAAAAAACACGTTGAGTGCTGTCAGATTAGTTTTGTGCCATGACATTTCTACTTTTTATTTAATCCCCAGAAAACGTTGATTAAAAACGTCACGAGTTGACAGTTTAGAGCTAATGTAACATGTCTGATATGTTCGCCTTTAAAAAACAAGTTCTCAATTAGACTGAATAACTTTTGATATTTCAAATTTGGTAGATTTTAGAATTACATAGCCGCGTCACATGGTATGTGAAAAAAATCTTATTCAATTCAACTTTTTGTATCTATGGTCTCTTATATATTAATGATGTCATTATTATCAACATTAGACGTTAGCCGTCGATGACACTCGTCGGGGAGTAAGTGTTCACTTAAGTTCTTGTGGCTTACCGCCGAAATGCTTCACCGATCATCTGTGTACACTTCGGCTCAGCCTGCGCGCGCACTACGATCAATATCCTCGACTGCGTTGAGCTCGCACGTACTCTTCGAAATTCGTGAGCCAATTTACCGCGATGCAATAAGTAATGCCACCAAAACTATACACAACGTCGGTATCTTCACCGACTTCAATTTAAGCAAACTTTAAAAAAATTACGTGAACTCATGACGGTCCCGTGCTCTAAGGAACTCAAGGGATTTCCTACTAAGCAGCTTGTAAGAGACGAACGTCATTTTTGTCTCCAGCCTCACGACCGTAGGTAATGGTACCACTGTGTCTCCTATTTCTGCAGCTATACGACAGTGCTCGCTCTTGTCTTGATTTAGATTTTAAGGCTCTATTACTTTCCAAAGCAAGAAGCTTAAAATTTCGGTCTCAATTTTGCAACGTTTGACTGTAAGTTATATAATTATCATTATATTTATTTCTTTCTTTCTTATTTGATTCGTGTATTTTTTGCTATCAGGAAATCCGCCTAGTTGTTTGCCTTCTGTCGTATAATTAAGGAGAACTTTTTGTCTCGTCCCAGATTTGATTCGAGGATCAGTCAACCAACATATGTGTTTTTAACAATTTTCTAATAAAACAACTTTTTGCGGGATTTGATAAGAGCTCGGTTGGCGATAGGTTTTAACATGGATCGGGGGATATCGAAATAGGTCTTTGTAGTAGGTAATAGGTATACCTAACGTCAAAATTTACTAACTACATTTTATATAAAATGCAACTGCAAACCTATTACACTAATCTTTCCAACTTCGCGTAAAATACAACCTGATATAACTAAGAAAAAAGGGAAAGGTAGTTTACACGAAACTGCGAGGTGTACTTCCTAATACACGGCGTCTAACTTGCATTCTTGGGACCAAGATAATTAACATATTACCAAACTAAACTGATACTGACGTAACTACTTTAGTGTTTCGGATATTTTGTTGAAGTTGATAAATTTCTTAACTGTATCAAAATCAACGATTATTGTCTTATTATGTATAATAATACGAAACTAAAGCGAGAGGAACTAGAAACATTTTTAAAGTATTCTCGTCTGTTCGTTATCACAACACGAGAAATACACAATATATAATACCAAAAAAAATAAACATTAAATTTAACAATTTATTAAACATTAAGTCATTAATTATCGCCTCTGTGGTCTAGCGGTTCAGTTGTTGGACTTGACTGCACGAAGTCCCGGATTCAAATCCCGGGTCGGGCAACAAAAAGGAAATTGAGTTTTACCAATTTTCTAATAAAAAAACGTTGCTCGGGATTGGATATGTGCCCAGTTGGCGATAGGCTTGCCACCTATCACATTGTGGGACTTAGTATCTTCGGCTAGTCGTGGGTGCCATTTATGTGCCTCTGCCTACCGCTTCGGGCATATGGGCGTGAAGATACTTAAATGTATGATTAAAATCAGTGAAGTGTAAGCGGAAATATGTAAACTTAATTACGTGCGGGCGAAGTCACGCGCGCAGGGTTGTTTGAAACAAGTATATTAATTTCAAAGATATATGTCTATTAAATAATTTAAATAACAATATTCAATTAAAAAAGTACGATCTTTAAAAATATATTTTCATCAGTAGCAAATGCGAAGCTCTTACATCGCCTTTGTCACTGCAGACACTTTACAAATAAAAGCCAGTTATTTCACAAAAAAACCCAGTAAAAGCGACGTTATTTCGCAGCTGCAAATGAAATGTAAAAATGAGGTTAGTTTATATTTTCATAAAAAGCGTTTAACATTATTACGAATAAACGATAAAAAGTTTATGATTTACGTAATAAAAATACGAGTTTTCTTTTTTCACACATGATAAACTGTGGAGCTCGAGTTCATTTGCGAGCGTATAAAACCATTTTAGCGGTAATGTGTAAAGCTTTGTTCGCTATGCTTAAGTGGGTACACAGCACCCATACTGTGACAGAAATGGAACACTTTGTCGGCGTTTTCTTTGTAAATCGTCATATAAATAATAAAAGCCTAAAATAAGCAATTGCCAATCAGGGTTATTTCTTTTTCTTTATTATCAATTATTATACGGTAACATGACAGGTTTTGTAAAAGCGGAACATACTCAGCTATAACATTCAAGATGGCAACAATCAATTGTCATGAAATTCTAGGATTTCAGTCCCTGTTCCACGGTAACGAAACTATATAAAAGTTACGATTAATGATAAAAAAAACTATATAAAAGTATCAATTTTGCAATGTTTTACAGATGATTAAAGCATAGGAGTACATAAAACCATTTTAGCGGCAAAGTGTATAGCTATGTGGTTATTAATTTGTGGTAGGGGTAGTAGCACCCATATTGTCACATATTATATAAAAAAATTGTCACATATTTACGGCCAATGTTAATAATGTATCTATCTCAATCTAATGGATTCCAAGCAATCTAGATAGCTGCGTATCCGCCGGCCTATCCTATACCTCATTCTCATTTTTATCCTGTGCACAGATATATTATTGGCAAGCGATAACATAAAAATGGATTAAAATATCAATCTTGGACAGCGAGTTTTGGATTAGGATTGATTATTAATATTGGCCGTTAGTCAGTACTGGATGTAATCTTCATATATATATGTAATATTATTAAATTGACTGTCATATAAATAATATTAATAGAATAAAATCGTCTCTGTGGTCTAGCGGTCCGGCGTCGGACTTGACTTCTTGAGGTCCCGGGTTCGATCCCCGGGTCAGGCAGCAAAAAATTAGAAAATGTATATTTAAGCTGCCCGGGATTAGATATGTGCCCGGTTGGCGATAGGCTTCCCACTTAACTTAAGATACATACTTTCTTTAATTAAATAGACAATTACCAATCACGATTGTTTTTTTGTATTTAAAGGCAAAAAATCAGATATGTTTTCTGACAGTAAAAAACACACGATGCTTGCGACAATAATGATGACTCCTGGTGTGCTGCTAACCTAAGACTCGCAGACCCATCTCGACGCTTTTGTTGCGCTTCTCGCATAACTAAGTATTACTTGTTTTAAAATCTCAGGGTTTTATATATCTGGTGTAAGACGAAATGAAAATAAAGAAATACGTCTTATACAATGTAGAATTCAATTTTATTTTCCTGCTCACCATAAAGAATACAGCACTGTGAGCGTGTAAAACAATTTTAATAATAATGTGTAAATCTTTGTTCGGCAACCTAAGTGGATACACAAAACCCATACTGTGATACAAATTGACCATTCTATTTAATGATGATATTTGATTATGATTACTATTAATTTTGTATAGTATTTCAAGACAAACAAAAAGAGCTTCTAGGGGATAATAATGAAATAAGTAACTCACCTCTAAACACTGCAAAAGATAAAAAGTTGGATGTATTAGCGGCAAAACAAGTACATCGCATGATTTTGATTCATTTTTGATTCGTTGCCCAAACTGCACCTCGAATAAAATCTATAGTACCGTATAAATATATTACTTCTGTACGTATGTATGTCACTTAAGTTTTATTAAGCGGTTAGATAAATTCTGAAATAGATTGCTTGAAAATACAGTTGCGTTGATATGAGTATTTCACCAAATACTTGCGGTACGAAGTTCGCCAGTTCAAGGACTAATTCACATAAAAAAAATCTTAAGTGTGTTAGGTGTTCTGATTACAAAATTATAATAGTTATAATGTACATAGATAAAGACAGATTGGTTATTATCGTACAGAATTTGGACAAAGACAGACTACCCATTTTTCTTCGTGTCAATAATTTTTGGAAATTACAGTTTAGTTTTCCTTAAACAATCTCAATAATATAACAAGATGTATTTAGAACTGAAAACAGTGACTGTGCCAGATATTAAGATAAAAGTAGGGCCTTTCGCGTGGCTTTTTGATAACAATTAATTATTCATTGGAAAAGGAGAGAAATTCACAAATAAATTGGGCAATCATAATAAAGCTTTTAATAAATACAAATTGTGATTTGTCTATGATACAAGGTTCAGTTGGTAATTCTATTGCTAAATTCTGACGCGAATAAGTTGTATTTTCGATTAAAGATAAAGAAATAAAATATCCCTATAGGTAATAAATACGCGTCACAAGAGTTGGTGAAATGCCAATTTGGACAAATGGTTGAGATTTTGAGCCTCATGGGTATTTTCAACAGTTACGGCCTCTAAACCAAAATACTAAAGCAGCAAGACAATGCCCCACGCATACTAAAAGTAACTAATAACTGGCCACTTACTTACAATAAATAAAAAAAAACACGACAAATAAATTAAAAAAACAATAACAGAATTTGAAATTGGAGCTCTCTAGGAACATATTTCGTTAATTTTGATTTTGATTTTGAGACTGTCATTTGTTTTTTTTTTCAATTTGTGTGTCACTATTATAATTTATCGTGAAAATTTTAACTCAGTGTTTTTTACGATTTTCGCTGCGGCTTATGTCAACAAGAGGGTTGCCAGAGACTTCAACTGGTATTTGCTGATAAAGCACCATTTCGTAGCTCTTAGTATTCGTGGTTCGAAGAAATGAAACATGAACAATATCACCTCCACGACGATAAACGTTAAAGTCGGCCGGCGATTGCGGTAGCTGAATCTAATATCGATACCATACAAGAACTACTTATGACTGACAAAAAAAACTACTGGTCAGTAAATTCACACTGAATCTGGCATTGGAATGAGTCCAATGCAAAACATTTAGCATTAGCAACTGAAAGTTCAAAAGCTTTACACTCGATGGATACTGCATGATTTAACGGAAGACCAAACTACACTTTATACGCAGTTGGCGTATAAAGTGATGCCGAAAAGTTATAGAGAAGTTTAATGGATGGATATTGGCTGTCTATAACATTGTTATGGGTGACGAAATCTTGGTGTATTAATTGGAACCGGAAAGAAAAAGCCAGTCAATAGAATGGGCCCTTCCTTTTGAAGAGTTGCCAACAAAAGTTAGAGTCGAAGAACCGGGAAAAAAAATGGCTGCGTCTTTCTTCAGGAAAACTGGACTTTATGTAGCAGTGTCGCTTGAAAATCAAAGGATGGTCACTGCCGATTGATAAGTAAACCAGCATTCCCAGTGTCTTAAAAAAATCACTAAAAGCGCCCTCGCAGTCATGTCATCCTTTACCACGACAACGCGTCCCCACGTTCAGCTAAAAGAACGAATTATTTGGAGGCTTCAAAAGTGGAACTGATGACGCATCCGCCGTACGGATCGGACCTTGCGATTTCTTTTTATTCCCAAGAATAAAAGATAATCTTAAAGGTTTAAGATTCTCAAGTCCAGAAGCATCGGTGAGTGTTTCCAAGAAGCCATTGAAGATGTTTCTCCTGAAGACTGGACCCACTGCTTCAAACAACGGTTCTCTTTCAAAGCTGACGTGATCCAGCTACATTACTTACATGTTTTTTCGGGAGCTATTCACAGTTTTTAATTTTAGGATTATTCCATTTCACGTGATATATTTCGGTTTTACCACTGATATAAATACTGAATACTATGCAATTTATTTGTGCGTGTTTGAGAGAGTATTGACATAGACCTTAAATATTTAGCTATGCCAATTTTATTTCAAGTTCCATTTTTACGAATTTTCAAATTCTTAAACGTTGCTTACCTAAAAATAATTCAGTTTGATTATGTTGGCGATAGGGTCGCTATAAGCCCACGCCAAAGAAATTTAAACAAATAACGCTAATGTAATTGTAAAAAAAAAAACAGTATACTTAAAAACACAACATTTGATTCTTAGCTCGAATCAACGTGTTCGAAAGACACAATAGAGGAGTGTTCGCCAAACGTCACAATAGATGGGTGGGCGGGGAAGTTCAATGTACCCCATCATACTCCCATATAGGTAGTGGTACCGGTACCACACACGTGGTACTTGTATACTTGTGTCGATGATCCAACTATGACTTACATATTACTTTGTTCGTGCTCGAGAAAAATTTCCAATCTTAAAAGACCAAACTTCAACGTGAATTTGAATGAGCTTTTTTCGACTTAGCCTCATACGTTCGAAATAATTCTGTACAGAAAAATCCAAACGCAATTTCGCGTAACGCAGACATCAATCTCTTTGCAATAAATATTTTTTTTATATCATTTGGAATTATAAATCTATACATACAATAAATCTATAGAAGGGTTAATTCAGTACATTGAAAATATTGAAAAAATAAATAGCAGGGGGTGTTACTGGATCGATACCAAACCCAAATATGTGATTAAAAAAATGTTGTCTGTCTGTCTGTCTGTATGTTCAGGCATCACGTGAAAACTAACGGTTCGATTTCGATGAAACCAATTTAATTATACCTTATTATCCTGGGCATAAAATGGGATACTTTTTATTCTGAAAAAAATACGTAGAAAAAAAATAAATCTTATTTTTCAGTTTTATCACGCGAAGACCGACATCCGCGCGGACGGAGTCGCGGGCGGAAGATAGTTGCAATTAAAATTTTATGTATTACTAGCTGACCCAGCAGACGTTGTTCTGCTATATTTTAATGCGATTTTAGTAAGAAAAAATAAAGCTAAGCACCCTTATCACTTAGGGGTATTAAAATAGATAGTAGCCTATTCTCACACCTACTTAATATGATCACAAAATTTCATGAGAATCGGTCAAGCCGCTTCAGAGGAGTACGGTAACTAACATTGTGATACGGGAATTTTATATATAAGATTTATATATATGATTGAGTCTTAAACCACAAATGCAATGTTAATAAAGCTTGTACAAATAAATAATGATCAATTGCGAACTTGGTAATGAAATAATTGGAGTTGTTTTTTACTGCGCTTTCAATGTTGTTTAATTAAACCTTTTGGTAAATTACACTAATTAAGAAAATCTTCGTTTCTATATTTTTTAGAATTATGCTACAATAATATGCTTCTTAATAATATATTTAAGTATATACTAGTGATGTGCCGGGTCGTTAATTACATAGATTCGCGGATACATATCTTAATATTTTCTTCTTGATCGGTGTAGGTGACGAATTCTGAAATGGTAGTTAACACCACTTGACGCTTTACTTAATAGACAAGACATATTTCAACATGCCTTGCGTGGACCTTTCTTTTAAGCGACTCCAAAAAGTCCTTGTTCGTTTGTTACAATTTTAATTGGTCAATATCGATCTGATTTTGGAAAGGCAGGTCATGATTCTAAAGTAGTCCCACATAAATCTCGTCATAATCAGACCAATGGTTTTTGAGTTATGCATGATGATGAATAAATCTTCATTCATTGACAATGATGTCGTCAACATTATGCACAACTCATAAAACACCAGTAGGATTGGACAAAATTTACGTCTAGAGATGCCTAACTCGATAAAAAAAAAATTAAATCGAAATTGAAATTCTGTTTTCAGGGCTATATAACAACAATATAACAGTTATAAGTAAGTAGTTATAATATAACAGTCGTTATATAGCCCTGATGATGCTTGTACAGCGAAACCGGTTGGCTAACCTATAAAAATAAAAAATAAAAATATATTGTAGAAAGTACAAGTGTTTGTAAATAAATTGTATCAAGAATGGAATTCCACCAAGCACCGACGATAAGAAGTATAGAAACTAAATGACTATACTTCTTCATAATATTTTTATGTGTAATAGGAAGTAAAATATATTTTAAAGTTATTAACCAAGTGACGGAACCGTCACGTGTGTGCTGTAATGCTTCGCCACACGTGCTGAGTTGCAGTTAAATATAGACGGTTCAACGCTCGAGGGGGCAGACAACGTCAACCAACACTATTCTTGGATATCCATCACAACGGAGATCCATGGACTTTGTATTTATTTATAACAGTTTTGTTTGGTACACTTTTTATCCGAATATGGCGAAGCTAATACCACATTTAACGCTAATATTTAAACATATATTTTTTTATAGTTTTGGAAAGTTAACAATTAGGTAAACGGATTTCATCATTGCAATATAACAAGAACTGGAGTCGCAGCTCTGTAACATCCCTAGTTTTTACTATTCAAAAAAAAGTCCAAATTCAAATCCAAGATATTAGTATCAAAATTGATTAAATAGATAATATATTCAATTGAAGTCGAATCATAAGCGCTAATTGCCACTCAAGCGAAAACATGTGCAAAAATATAGTTGTAAATGTGTCATACATATACTAATCCGCACCAAAACAAATAAATATTATCAAAGTTAACCAAGGATTATAGGTTTAATAAAATAAAGACAAACGATTGTAATCGGCCAATGATCTGAAAAAATAAATTAAATGCTGCGAGACACTTACGTCGACACTCAAAGTTGTCAATTATCTTTAATTACTATATTTTAATGAGTATTGAGTCAACACTTTCTATACAAAGTTGGGACCTACGGACGCACTCAGATACGTCGATGCATTTAATCTATTATTAAGTCACACTTTTGTATGGAAAATGGCGACATAATGACTGATTAAAAGGATATTGACGTTAACACTGTTCCTTTTTTATGAAATGCATTAAGGTGAGTTTTTTAAAGAACGCAGTACAAGAGTGCTCATTCCACCTTGCCCCTGGAATGGAAGCCATACGGGTGCTTCTATTGCGATAAAATGTTGATTTTTTTATCAATTTCTAAAGGGTATAAATTCTTTGAAGTATTAAAAATACACTTTACTTTTTTAATTAAAATTAAACAAAAACAACACAAATATCTTCACACCAAATCTCTTACGCGTTAGACAGAGTAACCAGTACAAAGTGTCAATATACCTACAGAGCTTCATACACACCTCCCTTGGATAATATCAGAGTGATTTGGTAATTAACGTTTAATACTCGTAGTGAAAAAAATTGTTACGTTACATACTCGCTTTATACGCCGAGTCCGCATGCCGAAATTAGTCCGAGGAGGCTTTGTATTCAGTATTTAATTAAAACTATACCTAAATAAAAGAGAGTTTCTAAAGAGGTAGAACAATTGGAAGTTCACTTCTTTATTTCATATAGTTATTCTAAATATTAATTTGCATAAATCCAAACAACTTTTTCAACTTTACTTATTTATAATTTGCAAAGTTTATCTGAAAAAAAAATTTAGTTTTTAGCAAATTCATGAAACACGTACCTAATTCCGAAACGAACACGCAATTAATTACTATTATACAACAACGTATTTTTACGACCATCATCCTAATTTCTAAAGGAGTGTAGTTTTTGTATGATTGATGTGTGTATCCGTGTGTGTCTGTGTGCGCGTGACTAACAGGTTTTGTGTGTGTGCGTGGGGGGGAGGAGGGGGAGGTGAGGGGCGGGGTTATTGAACATTTGTAATGTTATTATTATTATTCAGCACTACCAACTCGTCGATTAGAATTGTAGCCTATGTTACTTTAAATACAAATTATCTAAACACATAAAATATACCAACTATCTACCACCATATACACCGCTCCATTGCATTGTGATGTGAGATTATAAATACAAATAGATAAACATTTCCACCGTGTTGGTCCGGGTCAGCTGAGTACAGTAAACCATCTGCCTCTCTGCCAGGCAGCTGGTAATAGACTCAGAGCACATTTTAAATAGGGTTTAACCAACAACACTACTGGTGGTCGAGTGATGTGACACAGCTATCACGGGATCCATCGCATTACCTACTCCTGTCGCCCGTAGACACGCACAATAAGCCTTCTGGATGGAAAGCCTCAATACAGCGACAAACCTGTGAAATCGGTGGTGTGGTGGTGGTCACGGTTGTATCTTACCATCAAAAAAGCAGTGTGCATGTTCACTGACCTTTAAGATGAAAAAAAAACATATTTCCGCGTTTATGATATCATAATAGAGTTTTGGCGCCATTGAGAGAAAAGATGGTCGATTATTGTTTTCGTGTTAATTTTGAATGAAATTAGTCAATTTTGGTGGCATTTTGTACAGTTTTGTTCAGTGAAAGTGCACAAATGAAATAATCATGAAGAAATTAGCGTATCGTATATTTCCTCGTTGCCGCCAAATCTCATCACATGAGCTTGTGTAAAAAGGCCACCGCTTTACCCAAGAGCCTGACATGTCTTACTGACCTTATGACTGATGACTAATTATAATTGATATAAAATTTGATGCAAATTTCTACTTGACTAATGGCAAAATACTAACGAGATTGCCAAAACATAAAGAAAGAAAAAGAAAGATATCATAATCCTAAAATGATTTTTTAATTATCTCCTGAAATGTAGCTTGATCCTATCAGATTTAAAACAAAACAATAACGCATCGAAATCAATCCATCCATTCAAAAGTTATGATGCCACAAACACACAGACACGTCAAACTTATAACACCCCTCGTTTTTTGTTGGGGGTTAAAAATAGATAAATTGCCCGAAACCAATTCTAAGAATCGTCGCAGTAGGCTACGTTGAAACGGCACACAACAAAGTTTCCAAGTCTTCGTAGCCGAGCAAATACGATGACGATGTTTTCTGGTCAACACATATTGAGAACGGGGAGATAACGAATTTCGCACTTCGAAACTTGTTTTCTGTGTTTCTTGCTGAAACTCCATCAACTATCCTGGTTCTCGTGATATTCGCGAAGCCTAATCGAGGGTCTAAGGAAAATTGTAAGTATGTAACTTTTTTTTCTTTGGTCTTTTGTCTGTTCTCGGTTGGTCTTTTTTATATTTGCATTACTTTATGCGCATTTTTAACTCTCGGATAAAGAGGGGTGTTATTTAACCCGACTAATTACATGGGGTGGTTTTAGACCCCAAATAAGGAGAGGGTGTTATGTAACCCCCCACGGGAAAAAAGAAAGGGAAATAATCTACTGATTTTGAAGCGCACTTTTTTTTAAAAGCTGACTTCATAGAAATATGGGATAAGATAACGAACAAGCACACGCCTCTTCTGACGGTAAGAGATAGCCGTTGTCTACCATATATGTTGTAGTTGCTGTCCTGCATACTAGGTGTTAGACTATATGTAAGTCTACCGGCTACTCTAACCTCCAGACCGGAAAATGACTTGTCATTAAATAAGAGCAGTTAAGGCGATGGATCTCTACATGGTCAAGTACGTGAGTACTTGACTGTATCGTCTACAACAACAAGTAAGGAGTAATGACTATTTTAACCTATGACCGGCTCTTACGTACTTCATGGTAGAAAGGCAGACGGCTTATTCAACACAGAGGATTCGAACCAAACACATGGAAAACGTCACATTTATTAAAGATGTAAAATAAGCCTTTATTTTGCTAATTCCGCGTAAGCAGTGTAACCGTTGTGGCAAATAATCCTCCAAACGACACAGAATGTGACAAGCCAAACTGACGTTCCCACCACCCACCTCCGCGACCAGAACACGAATATAGGAAGAGCTCGGGAAACAATATAAATTGTTACGTTCTTTACATGTGACAACCCTACCTAAAGTTCCCAACTCCCACCTCCGCGACCAGATCACAAATAGAGTCCGAACACGGGAAACAAAACCACTTATCACGTCCTTTGCCAACTTTGTCGAAGCACTTACCACAGAGAACACCAAATCGCACTCGACGTACGTTTCGCCTCTACACCGAGGCATCCTCAGGAATTCGACCGTACCGTACAAACGACGACACACGAGTCTTTCTTTTCTTCGTGTTATGGTCGCGGAGGTGGGTGGTGGGAACGTCAGTTAGGCTTGTCACATTCTGTGTCGTTTGGAGGATTATTTGCCACAACGGTTACACTGCTTACGCGGAATTAGCGAAATAAAGGCTTATTTTACATCTTTTATAATGGATTTCCGCAAAGTAACGCCTGATTCAATGAAATGTCACATTTATTAACTACGATTTTTGGCAGATATAGGTGATACGGTTCTCCTGGTGATAAAAGACAACGTGGCCTATAGACACCACATATGTCAAAGGTACCCACCTTGAGGCCGAGGTGTTAGATCTATCTATATGCAAGTCTACCAGCCACTATCCGGACCGGAACACGATATTGTTGAGCAAATCCGCAGGAGTTGCCTGGACAGAAGTTTTCTACACAGGAGACAGCACAAATCACTTGCTACCTATATAATTAAAACAGCAGTAATTATTCCGAGCAGTTTATCTAACGGCAGTTCACACAAGCCGTAAATGTTCAGTAGCAGCTTGTGCCAATTATAATGTGGAATGGTCCTATTTGCAACTGGGTGGACTCAAATTTTACGATTATGTGCGTTAGAAATGATTCAGTTAGGACTATGATTCAACATCTTAGCTATTTAAGTAACAAACGACGCGTCCTGGATTCGAACTGGTGTTTACCATTACAAAGCTTTGAAATCATCATTATTATTACTATATGATAATTTATACTTAGAATTTGACAGACATTCATAACAACTTTCCTTCTTTAATTTACGTTCTCAAAATTAAAAAAAACTGTTATATTTGGCCGACATTTACGTAATTACAACTCTGTTAAAATCAGCGAATGCACATTCATTGTTTGCCTTGCTTGCCTCTTTTTATAACTAAGTAGGGACTATGGGTTGTAATGATGCGTTGCCAACTGAGATGTTCAGCGTCTTGCGTGACTGAGCTCCTCTAACTTAACCCGCACTGCTGTTCTTGCGAAAGGAATGGATTGAGTGATACAAGTCAAAACCTTGAAACCTATTCTTGGCCACGGTGTTAGTGATAAAAACACGGACGCCCGCCTCTTCCGAGCAATTGGCCTTTGGCAAAATACCCCGACACCAACATAATTATATACTAGCATATAAAACAATAAGTTGTAATGTTCCATGTTGTAATATCGCCTCTGTGGTCTAGCGGTTCAGTTGTTGGACTTGACTGCATGAGGTCCCGGATTCGAATCCTGGGTCGGGCAACAAAAAGAAAATTGGGTTGTTCCAATTTTCTAATAAAAAAAAAGTTGCTCAGGATTGGATTTGTGCCCGGTTATCGATAGGCTTGCCTCCTATCACATTATGGGACTTAGTGTCTTCGGCTAGTCGTGGGTACCCTGGTTGTGCCTCTGCCTAACTCTTCCGGGATATGGGCGTGAAGATACTTTTTTACTGTAATGTTCCAAGAAACCAATCAACTTTAATATAAACGTGACACCACAACCGTGCTAGGTAGGTGTTAACAATAATACAATCCGTGGGTATATCAATCAAAATAATCAATTAACCGCGGACACGTGAGAACTCACAGACATGCCCGCATCGATAGAAACAAAGACTCGCAGCCTTGAGGGCATGCGCCTTGCCGACAGACTGACAAACGCGGAAATATTGTATATCAGATATTCTGTATTAAAAAAATATGTTACATTTGATTAAAGTACATAGTGCTTTGTCTTGTATGAAGGCGAACTCCTGGTTTCCCACGTTTATGCGAACAGCGACCGTCGACAACTTAACAAGTGTGGTGAGTGGTGACCACGGTTAGTGATTAGTTTCAATAATTTAATTATAATAAGTTAATAAACAATAGCTGCTGCAAGATAATAACCTTTTTAATTTTTTGAGTGTATATATATTTATCTAAATGTAGAACTAATTTTAGTATTTGCAATTGTATACGTACACGCAAATACACATTCCCCTTACTAATAAGACCTACGCGCCCGTTGATCAGGTGTGCAACTTCATTTTTTGCTAGCAAAAGCGAAGTTACACACTAGATCAACGAGCGCGTAAGTTTTATTAGTAATGGGGAAATGACCAAAGGGAATAAATAATATCATAAAATTAATACGTAAAGCAAACATTTTGGACCCATTTTTACGAAAATTGCGCTGCCAGGGGAGTATGAAATTTGGCACACTTATAGTTCATGTGTAGAAGGAATGCAGAGCGCTAATATTTTACAAAAATAAAACATCACACATACTGCTATGCATTGCACACACAATCAAATACATATATTGATATAAAAAGATCACAGATGGCGAACTAAAACTATTATTCACAACAGAACCTTAATAATGTTAGAACATCATATTTTAACTATTTATATTGAATAACTTATAATTTAAAGTTTATTAAAGTCGGATTTCGACCAATGGGCGACCAATAATTTAGTGACAAGTAGCCTGGGTCAAGGCGTCCGTAGTTTTTTTTTCATTCCTGTCGCCATAGTATGACTGCCCGCTATTGTCATGTTCCGGTTTGGAGTATAAGATTATTGGAGGATTTACAAGTTTGTCTATAGACGAAATTTATTTCTTTCCCGGAAATTCGTCGGCTTGTTTGCCTTAATATATATATACAATAGAAAATATTTATTTTAATCCGTTTTTAGTTAAAACAAAATATAAACTTCGTTGGATTAAGGACTAGCTTACAAATCTAACGACATAAAACGTATTGCGAGGCTCGGGTTCGATTAGTGACAGTGGCACGCATTTGTGATGATTGATGAACGTAAAAATTTATTTCTGGAACGGGGTATTAATTAAATATAATTTACTATTTTTAAATGTTTTTCTACTACTGACAAAGGTACACAAACACATCATTTATTCATGTAATATGTCATTATTTATTCACATTCACATATTTATTCATTTACTATTTATTCACACTTTTATTGCAGTGAAAACTTGCATACGAGCATTTTGAGTATCCTCCGATGAAAATATACTTATGCAAAGTATTTGAAATTCAAATGTTCCAATGCTACAGTTTTAAATCGTCCTCTTTATTAACTCAGTAAAAGAAGCGTCGGAATGTCTGAAGTGTACGTTATCTTGTGCTTTCATCATACATGAAAGTATTCTTAGTTTTCATATTCCACTTCTCAGCTTCCAGCTATTTTTGCTCATAGGTATATTTCAGTTTGAACGCGGTGAGCTGATTCATCAACGCAAAGTCGAAACAAAAGCATTCGGAAACGTTCCGGATCTTTTGTGACGAACTTAGATTAGAGGGGCTGTCACAAACCCGTCGCTTGTTAGTGGAAGAATTTAATAAAATAAATTGCTCCAGTCAGTCAGATGGAGGAATCCTGCAATCGATTGTTACCATCGCCTTACCTTACCAGCTGAGTGTTGCCGTACTTTGTACTCTCGTGTTTCGGTTTGGAGGCTTGGGTACATTACATTTTTCTCAGAACAAAGCAAAGCATATTTGATGGTTTGTAGTTAAATAAAAAATAGGCGATTTCGAATATTCTGGTCATAGCACCCAGCTTCAGATTGGATACGAATATTTAATACCTGTGGCGTTATATAAAAACCACATGTACCTACTTACTTATCATCAAGATTTGCGCGTGTTTGTTATCAAATAACATTACAATACCTAACTACATAAAGATAGAAAATACATTCTGCCTGAAAATCTTCATAAGTCTGAAATACACGAAAAAAATGATGTACATGTTTATTATATTGTTAACTATTTATTGCACACAACTGATATTACATACCTACAAAACATACATAAAAGAAATTTCTTCCAGCCAACCTATAAAAGGAATTTACACGTCAACTCAGTTGAAAAGATTTAACAAAACAAAATCTGATTGCTATCTAAAAAGTTATGTACAATCTGTCAAAAAACTATACACATTAAAGATAGAGAACATCCTCCGTTTTTCGTCGATAAGAGATTGGACCTTGGAGAAAGACATGTTACACTTTTAATAGCAATTCTTAAGAGAGCTTAAGATTAATACTCAGACAAAGCCAATCGATACAGCAAGTATAAAATAAACCAAAGGTAGTTATTGAGAACGATTCCATTCGAAAATATCGAAATTTACAATACGAAGGAACAAATTGAGTGAATTTCACATAAAATTGACTATTATAATGTATATTTGCGAACACGGAAACGCTTAACGAGGTACAAAAACGAATCGGAACGTTTATACTACTTCTCTTTAATATTTTCAACTTATCCATTTTTGATTGGATAATTGGATGGGATTATGTATGGAGTACGTAATATTATTTGATTTCAAAAAAGGCCAGGCTTTTAAATTTCCGGCTTTTTTCTGAGCTTTGTATCTATGGCAAGAATAAACAGGTTTATAGAGACCAAAATTCGATACCATTGCATAACAACTTTAGCACACATATAATATATCGGCTCTGTTTTTTTTTATATATTGGAAGGCAAACAAGCAGACGGATTTCCTGATGGTAAGAAATTCACGCCGCCTAGAGACACCGAGGGTGGTAGTGGTGCGTCGCTAATCTTAGGCAGGGATTTTAGGCCTCGACCAAAAGTAAGTTTACCGGCTACTTTACCCTCCGAACCGGAACACGTCAATGGCAAGCCCTGATATTGTGGCGGTAGGAATAGGTAAGGCGGTGGTACCAATCCGGGCGAGTCGTTGCGAGACTCTACCACGTAATCAGATGTCACGGTGTCAGTGACGGTAAGCCTATGCTCGCCTTTTACGAGCTGCCTGACACAGGAAGGCCTATTCTGCAAAGGAGCTCGGACCAACACGGGGTAAAAATCTAGAGGTGTGATCTAGGGGTTCGATATTGTCGTTTATTTCATAAGGTCTAGGTTCTATTCCCCACACAGGCAACTCAAAATTGTGTTGAATCTAAATATTTTTTTTTCAAAATTGTGTTTATTTAAAAAAAAACAACGTCGCTCGACATTGGATAACTGCGTATGACATTGTCCGCCACCTGTCACAGGGAGTTAAAGTATCCGGGTAATCTTGGGTTTTCTTATTGTACCTTGCCGACTTCTTCAGGGGTTCAACGAGCGTGAAGATACTTCTTCCGTAATCTAATATATAAAATTCTCGTGTTACGGTGTGCGTGATTGAACTCCTCCGAAACGGCTTGACCGATTCTCATGAAATTTTGTGAGCATATTGAGTAGGTCTGAGAATCGGCCAACATCAAATTTTTCATACCACTAAATGATGAGGGTGATTCCTCCCCAATTTTTTTTACTAAAATCAAAATTACTATAATTATTCATAGTATCACGTCTTTTCCAAGAATTACCCTCAGCCACTTTTAAACAATTAAAGCTAAGTTTATCAACCGACAAAAAAGGAGGAGGTTCTCAATTCGTCTGTATGTTTTTTTTTTGTATGTATGTTTTACGACTACTCCGGTGCTTGTGGACGGATTTTCAAAATTGTTTTTTTAATTGAAAGCCTATACTCCCGCGGTGGTTCCATTATAATTTGGTTCAGGTCTACTTTAAAATTCATGAGAAAACCACATATGTTCCAAATTTGAAGTCGGTTTTTTTGCAGTTTTACTGTGTTTAAATTATTTATATCAAGCTACTCGTATAGTCAGTTGCTTTGGCTGTCACCAACCCACTGACCATGACTAGGTGTATGACTTAGCCATGGACACTGGATTGTAATTTGCGAAAGATAACGTCGGTTCTTCTGTCATCATTGCGTTTGCTAAACTAACTAAAGAGAATCGACATCGTTAAGTGTGCATGCACCATTACTACCGTGACCATTTTTTCAGTTCAAAATGGGGGATAAAAATTGTTTTTTTGTCAACAAGCAGGTTGAATAAACACCTCTAAGCACATACCTTAATACAAATTATATTTTTTTAAATATGTATCAAGAGTTAAGTACAGTTAGCCATATGTACCTATACCTAACACTTCACTGCAAATAGACTGCCTTAAATATGATAAGGGCGAGCTCCAGCAAATTTTCGCCTATTCGAAATAAACGGGACTTTGCATCCCAGGGTTATGCAAGGGACAGCGGGACAACCAACTGGGAAACAGGACTGTCTCGTTCAAGACACGATCGTTTGATCAGGTTCACTATCAAAATACTTTTGTGTTTACACGATTAGCATCACAAAACTCGTACAAATCTTATCTATCGAGCCAAAATACGATTTTCTAGCAACAATACTACGAGTATTTCCAATGCTCTCCCCCTTTAACGTAAGATGCAGGAGTACAATCGGTCCTCTGAGTTCTGAGTAAAATTGGTTTCAGTTAATTTTCAGCCGAAACAGCAAAAAAAAATTTCGTCTAGTGTCAAAAACATTTCTTGGAAATAAACTATTACGATGGCAATTTCCAAAAGTAAACTTTCCAGTTCCGACTAACTGAAGCATAGTTTATTAACAACGCTTTATGTTTAGGTACGTTGTATAAACAAAACTCGATGATACTATAACAAGCAATAGTGCAGGACAGAGTATAATAGACATGAAGGTTTCGCATTTTCGAATCGTCTAATTGCAAAACACATTAAAGCTGAGCGCACATTTTAGTCACGATAGTTTTAAGATATATGATCGACTATTTTGTCGTTGATGTGCGCTCAGGTATAAATAAAAAAGGGAAGCCCAAAATTTTTATGCTAAATTCACACGTATGCCGCTTGAAACAAACTACAAACATATACCTGCAATTAACATATACAATTTTCGATAAATTAGGTATTCAAAACTGCGTTATCCACACGTTTGCGAGTATATAAGTGTGTTTTTGTAGAAGCAAACGTGAGGCGTCCAGCTGTCGTCATCTAATAACACTTAATTTTATTTGTTTTTTTATTGAAAATAAAGATAATAACAATTAAATTTTAAATTTCTTATAAAATTCTTAACCTGGTTTCTTCATAATTTCACTTAAATTATCCCATAAGTTGGCAAATTTTTTATCTCTGTGATCTTTGTGTTTGGGATTCCAAAATGCTGGGTGTTGCTTAGTAGCTTTTTAGGAAGAATATAATTTTATCGCTAGACCTTCATTAAAACGTAAGCTCACAAACTTGTAGACGCATGGCAAGCGCTTGCGGCAAATTCCTTTTGATTTGTTTCAAAAAAGTGACTGGTCGGATGACAATTCCTCGCATTCTATACAGCCTTTTCACGAGTTTGCATTTGTTACGGCTTGTGGAAGTTTGGCAAGCGTGATCCAGCATTAGTCAGACTTGCCTTGTATAGCATTTATGGGTATTAGGGTGAGGACCCATTGGTGCGTTGGGCTGCTTTGCGTCGTGTGTTAAAATTTGCGAGTCTCTATATGTTTTGTCACGCAATAGCCTGTCACAAAACTGTCGCGACTGCAGTAAGCGTTCAGGTGCTAGGTATCTTGCGTACTACGAATGTGATTGAAACCACTTTCGTACCTTTTTTTCTCCAAACCGTAAAGTGAATACTATATCTAAGTGGTTTGAGACAATTCCTTATAGATGCCATAACATTATTTGACATTCCCTTTTATCGTCTATACATATAAATAACAGTCGTATCATGTAGTATACCTAACACAACTAAATCAGTAAATTAAATAATTTTAAAAACAATCATTATTACTTATTGTAAACAAGATACAGAGCTCAAGACGATTTTTACTATTTTTTTGTCTCTTTTTCTGTTATTTTTCACGCTAAAAACTTCTGAACAGATTGTTACCAAATTTAGGGCGACTTTCATGTTTCTGGGTTAAATATTTAATTCCGAGTTAGCTTCTAACTTGAGTTAAATAACTTCATATTTAACAGTTTAACCAGTTTAAATTTAACCCAGTAATTTGCAAGTAACACTTGGTTTATAGTCCAGGTCAACTTTTAAGATATCTTTATTACTATAGGAATATCTTTCGTCCCCATCGCTAACCACGAAAAAGCACTTTAACATGTGTACAGTCACGCGAAACAGCTAGTTCTATATAATTCTATTCTACTTTTCCTTATAAACTCAATGTAAAGTCATTGGAAGGTTCGATCACGGTAACTTTTATGATAATATTAACGTGGTCCGAGAAAATATTCTTCACTGAACAAAGTGCCTAAAGTCCAACATTAATTTTCTTCCCATTAATTTCTCATACTTTAGTACTTCATCCCACCTGACAAAAAGCAAAGAAGAGGAAGCAGATGAAAGTGTACGAAGCTAGAATACACTCATGTACAAAGAGCCTCAAGGGTATTACTCCGGAAATATCTCTTTAGACTGAGAGTTCTAGTCTTAAATCGTTCGAATAACAAAAGAAGCTAATTGTTTGTGTCGAAACTGTTGCCGGCACCTTATTTGTGGAGGATGGGGTGATGGGGTGGCATTTGCTTTTAATCTAAATTACGTCACAAGTTTTGGTATTTGAATGGCAACGATACACCTGTCAGTCGAATTTCCATCTTGAAATATAGATCAAGACCCTGCACCCTATTCTATTGACGACGCACAAAAGTAATGGAAGAATAATTTCCAACCTTCGGCTGACTAAATCTCAAAAAAGTGCATCTATCCTTTGATTAAATCTTTTATAAAGTATCTTCACGCCCATATCCCCGAAGATGTTGGTAGAGGCGCAACCAGGGCACCCACGACTAGCCGAAAACACTAAGTCCCATAATGTGATAGGTGGCAAACCTATCGCCAACCGGGCACGTATCCAATCCCGAGCAACTTTTTTTAAAATTAGAAAATTGGGAAACCCAAATTTTCTTTTTTTTGCCCGACCCGGGATTCGAACCCGGGACCTCATGCAGTCAAGTCCAACATCTAAACCATTAGACCACAGAGGCGATTTTATAAATTAAAATTAATCCTTTAGTTATCGCATCACACGTAAACGTGTGGACCAATTTTGCTGATTCGATTTGTTGTGTTCATTACTGTCAGGAGAAGGTTCATATAAAGAGAAAAGCTGGGAAAATAGTGGGACGAAGCAATAACGATACCATATCTTTCCCATGTAAATCAGTAATACCAAGCGATATGAAGTTCGCCGTATCGGCTAGTATATAAATATATTTCCAGACAAATTACACGAAGTGATCTATTCCCAATGCAAGGAAATATAACATAAATTTATTGATTATTACATATACACTCCATTCCTTAATGCCAGTTTGAACTGTCCAAGTTTTAATTAGGCTACATCTGTAACATTTTCGAAAGGCCACGAAATGTCTCAGCTGGATTTGTTGAGAATAAGCATGTAAACTAACCCATTTTTCCAAAAAAACTTGGAAATTATGAAGAGTTTCGTTGTACTTCATGAATCATGTCGTACATATTTCCATTTCATATAATCTCATTTTTCGATACTGCTTCAAAAGCCTGATTGGCTTAACATTCATTTATTCAGCTCGCTACGGTTAATCCAATTAGATAACCATACGTGAATTTGAAATGGTTTCATTTACATTGATTAAACAGGAGTTTACCTTTGGGGGAAAAAGAATTTATGGAAATATATGAATATTACGTAGTTGTAATTACGCATATTTGTCATTGGTGGTTATGATAACCTTTTAGAACCCATAAATTATATGTCATTACTGTAAGTTGTCATAGTGCGGACAGTACCTTAAGTTTGGTTATCCACTTCGTAAAATATCTTTGTCCAATTTTGGTATCCAACATTTGATCAATTTTTTTTGACAGATGTCCATTGTTCTCGTTCTTTATTTTTGTCCGGAATTTCTTTAAAATATATATCCGGATTGAAATTTAAAGATCTTTGATTTTCGAGAACATCTAGTTGGAATTTGTTTTTATCAAATTTCGGTGTGCTAGTAAATTGAATGAAATCGTCTGACTTATTGGATCAAATAGACATAGAACTAATATATATTGGTACGTATACAAGTTTATAGTTTTAGAGGTGACATTTGAACCCTTACCATGGATTCACAGCGCTGTATGCGCTAGCGACTCCGTAAATTGTCTGTGTGAAAATGTTGAGCAACGCCTCTTCTAATAACAAAGAGAACTAAATTTTAGATCAAAAGCGCTATAGTATTGGAGACGTGAATTACCGAACGTAATCTACAGCAACTCATGGTAAAGGCTACCTGCTTACCACATTTTTAACTCAACATTTCATCTTTGTGATAGCACCACCATTACCTGAAACAATAAGCAAATAAATAAATATCTCTGACCAAATTACGCGAAATGATCGGATAAAAAAAGTCATAAACTACAGTTTTGCGAAGACGCGCCCGCATTTGTAACGTCTTCCCATTAACGTCGTCATGTCTTCAGTGTTCGTGTATAAAAAAATGTTTCTGTTCTTAATGTCTAATGAAAGTTTTGTTCTGATAAAAAATAGTATCTTTAAAGTGTTACATTAAATAAAGGATGAGGTTGTTATGTATTGTAAAGAGTTCGTAAACCCTGATCCAGTGAATACGACATCGTCCAACGTCAAACCTTTAAAATTCTCTACTCATGGTTAAAAAGTAGTATGCTCGGATGTGACCATTCACGATACCGGCGACCTGAGTGGCCCTCCAGCACTTCCAACATGTTTACACGCTCGCGTGCACTGAACTCGAAACAGATAAAACGTTGCCGGTTCGAGGAAATGAGACAGCATCCAGTTCCTTTTGATGCAATTCCAAGGAATAAAGCGAAACAAAATAAAATTTTACTGAGAACTTAAACAATACGCAAAAGAAAGCAGATAATCACTAATGCCATTTTCACAATTTACTATTGTAAATAGTGTTTGGATGTGACGACCCCGTCGCTTGTTTAAGCAAATTTGTTTTATAGAAGAGGAGGCCAACCGGCAAGTGGGTAACTAGATGAAAAGTGGTCACAGCCGCACACGGACATCCGCAATGAAAATGTATCACAGATACGCTGTCGACCTTTAAGGGATGAGCACGATCTTATCTTTAAGTTTCCCGAGTGTTATCCGTTTGGAAATATCGCCGTTAGTAAGTGGTTCCAAAAAGGTGTTGTACGAGATAGGAAATGTCTTCGGAATCGCTCGGCAGTGAACCGACACGCTTAAAGGTCATAAGCATGATAACTTCCGACACGAATAACAATTTCGCGAATAAATATTTTAGGTACCGAGATTGTGGTACCGATTGTAATCTATTTAACCGGTACCGGTTAATCAATCAAATTAAATGGCAGAGTTCTGCGACAACTCGTCAGAGTTGGTTCCATGAGACCCTCCCGTTAAAACTTTACTTTCTGCCACTTAAGACTTCTGGGTTTGAAGTTAAGGGCCTCTTCAACTTATTTCAAGATCCCTTGCCTAGGGTCCACCTCACTACTTCACTCCGTCTTTGCAATCCCTAACAGAGAGTCCATTGGTTATAATATGCCTTCTACGACATCTAGTCGGGGTTTCTTGTGTCAGTTTTTACGTATACACAAACAAGATAATAAAATCAGTACTAAATAGTAATTTGACAAGGGTAACATTGCGGTACTGATCATTAGAAAACCACCAATCACGTTTAAGTGTGTACTTCAGATAGCTTAGAGAGGCTTAAATCAATTTGCATAGGTTAACCAACTTAGGAAGATTTGTCCCAACGGATAAGGAACTAACACGACAAAAACCGAATACCTGATGTCAATCATGCTTTGCTCGTGAGCAGGGTAAGCGATCCTTAGATTTATCTTGAGTCCTATCTTTCAACTATTACCAGAATGACTACGTTTCAATATTGTATTAAAAAAGAAACACAAAGTATTATATTGCTAGTAGATACCTAGGTAGGAATTAGTTCTATAAGGTTTTTTACATGGAAATAAAATAGCTACATAATGTTTTACAATGTTTTGTTGTGCAATATAATTATGTGCGTATATATACAATATACAATATATATATAATACAGGGCATATCATTACCATTTTATGTCACTAGTTGATCCGACAAAATCTGTTATGGTTTAAACTCATATGAGGTAGAAGTAAGTACAATTTGTAAACGTTATGGAATAGCGTGTTTTATCTTTACAATTTACATCCTTTAATACCTTTGCTGTTTTGAAAATAATAATAGCTCGTAGGTTCAACTTCTAATATGAGTATCTCCACGCCCACATCCCTGAACAGGTAGGCAGAGGCACAACCAGGCTACCCACGAGTAGCAGAAGACACTAAGTCCCACAATGTGATATATGGCAAGCTTATCGCCAACCGAGCACATACGCGATCCCGGGCAATTTTTATTATTATTAGAAAATTGCGGGTTATTTTTGTTAGAAAATTGAAAATATTCATTTTTTTTAACCAACCCGGAGATCAAAGTCGGGACATCAAGAAGTCAAGTCCGACGCCAGACCGCTAGACCACAGAGGCGATAATACAGTCTCCATTACAGTGTTGATACAGACTATTACATAAACTTTACACTTGCTTTTGTCAACGTTTATTAAAACGACGACTAGTATTTATGCGACGTATATTTATTACATATTAATCGCCTCTGTGGTCTAGCGGTCCGGGTGTTGGACTTGACTGCATGAGGTCCCGGGTTCGAATCCCGGGTCGGCGAACAAAAAGAAAATTGGATTTTTCCGATTTTCTAATTAAAAAAAATGTTGGTCGGGATTGGAAATGTGCCCGGTTGGCGATAGGCTTGCCACCTATCACATTGTGGGACTTAGTGTCTTCGGCTAGTCGTGGGTGCCTTGGTTGTACCTCTGCCTACCTCTTCGGGGATATGGGCGTGAAGATACTATATTTATTATCATCAGGAGATCCACTTTCCTTTCCTTTTACCTATTAGAAAAAAGGAACAATTCTTTTCGCATCAACAAACTCAGTATGGGTAAGTTAATAGCTTTCTTCCCACAGAGGAGCAGGCGTTGTTAAGAAGTATCATCTTCGTGGAGACGGCCGACAACTCCCCGGGGACGCCCAATAGATTGTCTCTCACACGCGCTCATCGAAGATAGCTTTACAAAGTTTATTAAGAACGGGCACAATCAAACTACGCCGTTGATCAAAGAGAAACTCAAATAATGTTGCACCAACTGTAAGTAATTTGTTGCTCGTTTAACTATCGCTCAGGGGCTTACCGTGTTGCCTTAAAACAATATTATTTTGATAATAATAATTTGATGGCGTCGGGGTGGGAAGAACCCATCGTACGCTGGTGGTGATCTAATAAAACTAAAACAAAGCCGCGAGCCGAGAAAGCCTCATGTCCCGTTTTTTTTGTTCCGTGGTGGAGGGTAAGGTAGCTAATAGTCTTGCACTCGTAGCACATTATTCCTGACATAAGATAGTAACGCACCAGTTACACCTAAGGGCACGCGCACGCCATAGGCGATGGTTATATGTACTGTATCGCTGTGGTTACAACGCCAATGCCGACATTTGTAGTCAATTTAGAAAGCAGGGTAAACGGTTAACTTCCATACACGTGTGGGTAAAAATCATTACTTGCATTGATATCTATTTTTAACGACGATATTTTTTACCACCAGGCAAGTAGAGTTATTTGCCTTCGTCTTTTATAAAAAAAATGGCGTGAGATGTTAATGGATCAAGTATTAAAAAAAAAATGTTTTGTTTAAGTTCCCGCCCTTATCCAGTTCGTGTACCGCGCAACAACGCACTTTATCCCAGTATACGTTGAGTATAAGTAATTAATTAAAGCTTAGTCAGCTCGCCAACTCCTCCAACTTCATTAGGTACCACATCGCGATTTAATATCTTTTTTTAAGAAAAATAGCTAATGATTCCGAAATGGTCCCACATTCATTTTATCAACATCCTACTAGTAGATTTGAGTTAAATTTAATAATGCATACATTTTTGGTAACGAGTATTTTGAATTTATTCCACCATTACTCAGATAGTGATAAAATTATTATGGGAAACACCTCGGCACCTATCATTGTGAAAAAGAACCGGTTTGTTATTGGCTGAATAATCTTGTAACCAATATATAAAAAAAAGATACAGTCGAATTGAGAACCTCCTCCTCCTTTTTTTTAGTCGGTTAAACACAACACAAGTGCGTTACCTGCAGGGTTTTTTTAGAATATTTTTACAACATTTTGAATGATTGAGGAGCCAGCTTACGCTTCACAAGAAAATCTACAATGATAAAAAACTCACAGGTAGCCAATGCACAATGTCCCTGCAGGTATATCAGAGATATGGAGCCAAATGTACAGGGACCAGTTATAAAATCATTGACAAACATTCTGTATCAAAAGACTAGAAAGGTAAGAATAGACTTAACAGACTATTGTGTAATAAAACCATTCCATTTCGCTTGTGAACATAGCCTTGCGTTGAATTAAAAAGAAAACAGACGTAAAGCAGATTTTTTGTGTAACAAAGCGTAAATGCAAAATACCAGACTGTTTGTGAATACCATTTTATTTTATTATCTTACATTTAAGGATGAAAAAAATTAAATAAGTATATAGTATAAAGTACGAGTGTTATTTAATAAGGGGTATATAGAACAAAATTTCTATTACATTACAGAAAGTCAAACCCTACACCAAAAGTTTCAATACGAAAGGTTTACTTTTTCTGTGGTAGTCTTAAATTAATTACATAAAATCAATAAGTTTCGGGAAAGCTCGCTCGCAGAGTGCAAGTTTTTACAGTGTATAATTTATTTCATCTGCTATACAAAATAGAAACCGTTCTTTAAATGAAACCAACCCGCAAACACGAGCCATTTTCTGTACAACACCCAACCACCAGTGATCTTGTTGTTACCCATTCGTATCTTCGAAGTAGGTAGAGGTACAACTAGGGAACGCGTAAAAACAACTGCCACTTAATAGTAGTCAATGAAAAGATACATTTACTATAATAAGCCCTACCGAATGTAAAGGATTTGAACATGAATTGAACAAAGGTCATTTACATTACTGGATCTAAAACTGTACAAAGAGAAATGAACGTTTCGTATTAGAATGACAAATATCGTTTGAATTTCAACGAGCGCCGAGATTTGTGTAGCGACCGCGACGTGGGTGGTGCAGTTCTTCACATATAGCGTTTATTTACAACGCTGTAAGCATTTGTGCGTTTCGAGAAATAATATAGCAGATTTAAGACGTTGTGACTTGTGAACCATGTGTTTCGGTGCATTTATACTTCCCATAGACGACACTTGGTAGAATTCCATTTAGTGCAATAATGCCAAGAGGTTTCACAATTATTGTTTTGTGGTTATAGATATTACTTTATGTTTTGTCGTCTGTTTGCCTTATTTTTTTATGTACAGTCAGTAAGTAACAATCAAATACGTCTGAACGTTAAAAATAAGTAAATTATATTCAAATTTCTTTATCCAAAAATGGCAGTTTTATGGAAGCCTTGATTCATTTGCATAAAATTCCTAGTAACAGTAAAGATGATTAGCGGTAGTCGTTGTTAAGAACTACTAGGAAATTCCTTGTTTAAAAATGAACAAGAAATATACACAGGAAATCGTTTTTAATTAGGTAGGTAAGTCTTGTTAAAGACTTAAAAGGAAGAACTTTGATTTTTATGTGCTAAATTTTTAGTATAGGTACAGAAGCAAACTGATTTCCTTATTTACCGCTTATTATACCGAATACTAAATACCGCTTATAGTGACAAGTATTGAATTTACAGCGGTGACGTTCCGGGAATATATGACAATCAATATTACTACATATTTCCAGAACCGGGCGATAGGGTCGTCGCATCTATAAACCAAAAATAAACAGGTACAGGTGTTTTGGGACGAATGGGCCATTATGGGTGAATTCAGGATAAAATTATTAGGTCTTACATACTATGCACCGTCGGCTCTTAGTGGAATTTCATTGTACACACTTTTAAACAACACAAATAATTTCGTAACATCTTTTTAACACAAGTACATGAAAATCTTAATTTCAAAAAACACGTTTACTTTTCCACAAAAAAAAAAATATTGAGTATTACGGAAAAGTATACGTGTTATTTAAATTTTGTAAAGTAATTAAGATGAAATCAATATGTTTTTCTACACCTAAAAGAATGTAGGTTATTGGTTTTTCTCTTAACTCAAAATTATTCTCGTTTATATCGATGAAATCTATTTAAGTTCTGGCAAGTATTTATATAACAATCACCCGTGTAATTATCCTTCATCAGTAACTCCGGTACCGGGTCATATTCAAGGCTTTCTAAAGTTAATTTTAACGTGAATTTTTAAACGATTCCAAAATTGACGATTTACGATTTCAAACTTAAACCGCCGAATCTAACATGTCTGACATTTTTTATGATATATACGAGTGATAAGCGAACTAACACATGTAAGAAACAACCGTGGCCTATAGACAACATAACAGGTGCGTCGCTGTTCAGAGACGGGGAACTTTAGGGAATTGTGCAAGTCTGTTGTTTGATGTCCGGAGAGTAGATGAGACAGTAGACTTGCACAATAGGGCATCCCGGCCACAGAATAGCGACGCACCTGTAACATTTACCTATATCAGGCGTAGTTTATACCTATTAAAATATATATTTTTTTCATATAAATTTTAATCCTCCATTACAGTCATTTGAGGCTGAGTTTTGAAAACAAAGTAGCATACGTCTGCTCTCGGTTCTAACTACATACTATATGCATAGTAAAAAAATCAGTCCAACGGTTTAGCCGTGAAGGCGAAACAGACAAACATACTTTCGCGTACACAATATTAAGAATCGATACGGATAGGTATATCTCAAATACACAAAAGCTGGGTACAGAGAAACATGAGACAAATTTATTTCCCAATTTACGCAGAAATCTCCATGACAATGAACACTGAGGCAATTCCACATGTTCAATACACAATTATTATTGTTTATTGTTCGTATGCAAATATCGAAACATGCCGGTGACGGGCGGGTTACATCACATTATAATATAAACATTAATTGTTGAATGTTTATCATTTTTCTGATGTGTAATATAAATAAACAACACACATATACACCGTGCAAATGACAGCGTAACGAAAAATACAACCATAGATTCTGTACATGATAGACATGCGTATTCGAATGTATTCGAATTTTGGGTCGGAAATTTCATGAATTTAAAAAAAAAATGTATTTATTTTTATTGATTTTGCTATTATTTCATTAATTTTATCTAACGCAACTTGATTTTTTATTTAATATCTAATAATAAATATCGCCTCTGTGGTCTAGCGGTCCGGGTGTTGGACTTGACTGCATGAGGTCCCGGGTTCGAATCCCGGGTCGGCCAACAAAAAGAAAATTGGATTTTTCCAATTTTCTAATAAAAAAAATGTTGGTCGGGATTGGAAATGTGCCCAGTTGGCGATAGGCTTGCCACCTATCACATTGTGGGACTTAGTGTCTTCCGGCTAGTCGTGGGTGCCTTGGTTGTACCTCTGCCTACCTCTTCGGGGATATGGGCGTGAAGATACTTTATCTAATAAATAACACATTTTTTACTAAATACAGCAATGTAATAAAACAGCGTAATAGGTCGGCACTTACAGCTCGCAACGCACGGCTTAATGCATATACTTTGTTCGCTATACATTGCGGGCTAAAAACTGCTAAATATTTAACGACTTGTTGCCGACAAAAACTGTTAAAGTAATTACGAAGTCTGATATGTATCTAAACTACCACAGAAGTTTTCGTTACGATGTCAAATACAACCTGTATACATACATATGTAAGACCTAAAGACCTTTGGTATCTCTAGGCGGCGTGAATTTCTTACCAACAGGAAATTCATCTGCTTATTTGCCTTCCAATATCGTTAAAAAAACTTGCAGACCTGCCTCTCTTCACATTCATAAACCTTTTCATACAAATACGCCAGTTTCGCAGACTCTTGACACCATACTCGGATAAAACCCAAACGATTAAATAAACGTTGGTTTACTACAAACTTTTTAAGGTAAACTCTTGTACTTTTCCACAGTAAACTTCATGTTATACTTTAACTTAGCGGATTCATATTTCGCAGCATCTTTAGGGCTTTATAACTAGAGATAAATAAGTCGGTTTTATTTTAACGTTCAGTATTTGGTTGAAAGTTACTATAGGTACTTAAATCATGTATACAATGGAGTTTCACCAAGTGCCGATGATGAAAAGTATAGACAGAAGAAAACAATAATAAAACTAAATCGGTACATGAAACATATTTTTTAAAACAGTGATTACTACGTATCGCATAGAGAACCTAAAACAAGGGCTTATACAATTTTTGTATGTTTGTCCGTTCACTTTTTGCGCAAAAACTACTAAAACAATTTTCACCAAGTTTTGTGTCGTAGAAGCTTATAGCCTAGGTCAACATTTTATATAAATTTACAGCGTGAAATCTTTCGTTACCATCACTAACAAAAAAAAAGTCATTTCAACATGTGTACGAAGTCGCAGACAACAGCTGGTCCCTAATCACTACATAGTATAAAACCAAGTCTCTTCCTCTGTCCTTATGTCCATTTGTATGCTTGAATATTTAAAACTACACAACGGATTTTAATGCAGAGAGGAGGATCCTCTTTTTAATTGAAGAGGCAGGTTTATAGGTATAATTTAATTCCTTGCGAAGCCGAGGCGGGCCGCTAGTAATTTTATAAATGGAAGAGCGTGTACGTTTTTACATAATATTAAAGCTACTAAACCGATTTTAATAAGTTTAGCACAGAAACTTTTATCGATACATTTTAAAACTCCCGCGTGGTATTGAGATATGTTTATAATATGTGGCCAAAGTCGCGGACAACAGCAAGTTTTCTTTCCATACACAATAAATCATAATCATAATGTTTGAACTAACATGGACGTTACATGATGCGCTATATGATTTCTAAGGAAGATGATATTGCAAATAATATTCCCGTAACCTAAATGAATAGGTTACCACCACTGGCAGGTGCTGGGGTTATCACATCCCGACACTGATAAATAATTCCTATACCTAAATAGTTAAATAACTTTAGCATAGTTTCAAATCTAACACAATAGATAAGGGTTCTACATAAAGAACTACGATACTTGAACAAATCCGTATCCTATCGATTTGTCACAGTTACAGTACAGCTAGTGTGATGTGAAACTCGATACTGTATCAGCTGAACAATAAATATGCAGAGAGACGTTTGGTTACAAACTTTATAGGCCGAGATCCACAACCTGCCAGACCTTTGTAATTTTGTTTTTGAAAGATTCTAAGTACATAATTCTGACACAGTAAGAATCGCCTCTCTGGTCTAGCGGTCCAGCGTCGGACTTAATTTCTTGAGGTACCGTGTTTGATCCAAGGGTCAAGCAACCAAAAAAAGTTAGAAAATGTATATTTTCAGTGTATTTTTCGCCTCCGTGGTCTAGCGGTTCAGTTGTTGGACTTGACTGCATGAGGTCCCGGGTTCGAACCCCGGGTCGGGCAACAAAAAGAAAATTGGGTTTTTCCAATTTTCTAATGAAAAAAAATGTTGGTCGGGATTGGAAATGTGCCCGGTTGGCGATACGCTTGCCTCCTATCACATTGTGGGACTTAGTGTCTTCGGCTAGTCGTGGGTACCCTGGTTGTGCCTCTGCCCACCTTTTCGGGGATATGGGCGTGAAGATACTAAGTAACTATGCGGCTAGTAAGAATATTGGATCATCGTGGCCTTGGCAACAACTAGGTATAAATAAAATACCAACTGATCCAATTGTTATTCATAGTGATTTTCAGGTACCTATCTATTTTGTTTGAAATAATATCATAAATCATATATATTGCAGGATTCAACCCATGGGTACAAAAACCCTTTTGATCTTTCATAAATTTTGACAATGTTTTGTTGTAGTATGAAAGGTGAATTGTGTACATATTTCGTACGTAGATATAAGATAATATTTCGTCAGCATACAGATATTTTATACAACATTAGTAGTAAGACGCTATTTTATTACAAGAAAAAAAAAACAATATCAGACACACGTTGAAAAATTTTCAGCTTTTATTAAATTAATAAGGTCTCGGTATTTTTGAAACAGACAATTTATAACTTCCTTCCTTCATTCTTGATTTCGGCAAGAAACTACGATACCTAGATTTTTATATAATCACTTTAAATCCTACCTGGTTAAAACGCATACAGTGAGAAACGCTTCTCTAAAATGATTAAGGTATGGCTATTATACAGAATCAACGGATCTCCTTTTAATTGTTACAATGTTAAATGCATTATGCTCTCAGGTTTCTTTGAGGGATAGACGCCAAATTAGGTATTACAACTCTCTGTGACTGAGAATGAGTTCTTAACGACTGCTACTTTGCACTTCTTTATTTATCACCACTTCTATACCTTAAGTGCGTGTCCCAGTTTAGGAAATAGGACAGTCGGCAAATACACAAAAGCCTAAAACATGTATGTAACAATTGTCAACGTACTATATTTGCTCTCTAATGAACTTGATAGAAGTATATTCACACCCAAATCCCCAAAGAGGTAAGCAGAGGCACAACCAGGGCATCCGCTACTAGCCGAAGACACAAAACCCCACAACGTAGTAGGTAGCAAGCTTATCGCCAACCGGGCACATATCCAACCCCGGGCAATGTCATTTTTATAAGAAAATTTAAATTTCACATTTTCTATTTTTTTTTTTGAATTACCCGGGGATTGAATCCTAGACCTCAACTTGAACTTGTCACCATCAAAAAAACTCATAAAAAAGTAAATTTACTAATAAAAAATATTAGTAGGTACAGTTGCTACATGTACTGCAATAGTCGTGTAAAAAAAAACCTTTTAGAAGGGCATTCTTATCAAACACTTAATGGATACGTACGTCATTCTGTAATGATACCTATTATGTTGTTGCTTTAGAATCTTTAGATAATAACCATTTTGTATCTTTGTGATCATAAATACTCGTTTTTTACCCGATCATGAGCATAAGTTATGCGTTAAGCGCGTATCTTTTGTATGTATGGGTATAAGAATATTTTTTTTAATATGAGAGGTTAGCGAAAAATCACACGGGCTCTCCTGACAGTATGAGAGAACAGTGGCCTATATTCACCATAGACATGACAGGTACGTCACTGTCCTGTGGCCAGGATGTTAGGCCTATTGTGCAAGTCTACCGGCTGCCCTATCATTCGGACCGAAACATGACAGTCATTATGGCGGCAGGAATAAGTAAGGAGGTACCCTACCCGAGTAAGGTGCATAGCACTCTTTCACCAGAGACCTTGTCTGTAATGACCTATGCTAGTTTATTACGAGCTGTCTGGTAGAGACACAGATAGATGGTCTATGTAGTGGACCACAACCAAAGAGAGGGAAATCTCCAATCCACTTGACGGATTTAAGATTTGTCAGAACCCCATGAGCTTTTAGATTTTATATAACAAAAAAAAACATGGCGGCTGTATGCCTAACTACCTTTTCTTGTCACCACAATGTGAGTACTTGTACTTAATTGCCTTACTCCGATTAGAAGCGAAGTGCTGCCGGTAAGCGTCAAACTTGCAAGAAATACGAACGCAGTTTCAGATCTAAGGCAACTCATCAATAACATTTTTAGTGCTTCTAGGGAACTTGTATTTCTAACCCTTGGGAAATACGTTCGCTTATTTGCTTCCGTACCAAAAACTCCTTTCCATTATCAAGTACATAATCACAGACGGTCATAACTAAGTTAGAAACTTTGTAATAACGGTGTTAGTGCTGAAACTTGCGAATTTCCATAACTGCGAAAAAGGAGATTAAACAAAGTTGCCAAAAGCTTTTCAGTTTATAATATGTAAAATTCAGCTTTGTAAGCTTGCATAAACATATTACATATTTTACTTACTTTTTTTAAAACTTGCTACATATAAAAGACTTTCTATAACATAGAACACCGAACAAGCACATGGTGATGGTAGTAATCATACGTAGATTATGACCACCCTAGATGTTATTGGTGCGTCACTTTGCTTTGCGCCCAATGGTGAACTCTTCTGGCAACCTTACTTTGTGTACCGGAACATAACACTGTTTCTATGGCGGCAGGAATAGGTCATGCACCCCCATTGCTACCCCCAGCAGGTAAGCAGTAGTCACCCATATAACCAATTATTCTTACAAGCAGTCCAGTAAGCAGGGTCTTGTCTTGGGAGCTACATGAAGTAATTGAAGGACGAATTGATGATCTCTTAATGAAGATGACATAATTTGTGCTAAGCTACATTGTTCCTATTTACGCTTTTCCAGAAGATGCTCAAGCTGCAAAGTCCATTTTTCTTTGGTCCTGGACTTCTTTGAAAAATATTGGCCAAGAATTTTCGGACTAAGCAGCTCATAAGAGATGTGTTTTTCACTAACACCGTAACCATGACTTGCTGATAGAGTTTTGTGACGACTCGATCAGATTGGTATTATTGATGTTTATTGTCTTAAAGTCAATATATGGCCTACCTATCCTAATACTAATCCTCGATACGCCTTGAATAATTAGTTCTTCTCAAGTCCGCTGCTGGCAATAAATAAAGGCTTGTTGCAGATTTTTTTTGTTTAAATTTCTGTCATTTTATTAACTTAATCAAAGTTTTTTTTGATAACGCGCTAAACAGTATCTATTAACATAGCAACTATGTTGCTGATATGAAGAGTCATTGACGTAGATTTTAATATATATAGTTGTTTGGTCACTTTATCATTTACATTTACGTGCTTTATAGGGCGAACATAGGAAGCCGACGTAATAGGCCACATTAATAACATTTCTGACATAGATTGACATGACTATTATTTATATCGTTGACGCACTTTGATCAGCCTGTATATACTTATAATAATTACTATATTTATGGATTTGGAAGGCAAACAAGCATACAGATTTCCTGATAGTAAGAGATACACGCTGCTTGTAGACTCTAAGGTGTCAATGTAAAGTTAAAACCTTACGTTGTTAAGTGTCTTATGTGATTAACTTTTTGTGAAGATATGTAATAGACCTAACTAGAGCCATCTTTCAGGAAAAGAACTCCTCAAAGGTTAAGAGATCGATAACAACTATACTGTCCGAGGGCGGTTTCCCAACAAGGGAACATTTTTTTTTATATAAGAGGAGGCAAACGAGCAAGTGGGTAACCTGATAGAAAGTGATCACCGCCGCCCACGGACATCCGCAACACCAGGAGTATCACAGATGCGTTAAATTATTGGTTCAGATTAGTCAAACAAAGAAAGACTACTTTTTAAAAATGGAAGTACAACGGTCATCGAGTTTTATACAGCCATGAGCGGTGCATATGTCAAGGAAGATGCATAATTTGACTACTATGATGATTATTTTAAGACATCATACGTATAAACCGCCTCGTTGGTTGAATAATTAATCATTCATATAGGCCTAATGCTAACGACCAACGGTGAGTCTCAGGTTCAATTGAATGAAAGTCTAGCGGCCAATATTAATGCTCTTAGGCCTAAAAAAAGAGATTGTGCTATTTAGTTAGTAGATTAGTTGCCAGGTAACCGCTGTTGTTTTTCAACAATTAAAAAATACTTAGCAACAGCACTCTGGAAGGCCCGTCTTTATCTATAGACAGGTTAATAATATTGGCCGTAGATGTTTCAGGGATCTGGGTGTTTAATAAATTTATTCCAGTACCTATTGAGGTATTCTTATGTATTATGTATGTATGTATGTATGTATGTATGTATGTATGTATGTATGTATGTATGTGTCGTTAATTAACAGACACAGGGATATGTTTTTAAATATTTTAAGGATAGACTCAATTTACGCAATTTGTACAGGGGAGTTAGTTTACTTGTATTTAATGTTATGTATACGATGACAAATATTTCTGTATTTATGTGGGAATTTCTGTAGGTATGTATAAAAGTGGGGTTGGCAATATCACTTATACACTTATAACTCAACAATCGATGTTATTATTTTTGATTCGTTAGATTCCTCTCATTATAAATAGCCGAATGACCCTTAAGGCATTTGAAAAAATAATATAAAAATAATCACATCATAAGGACCATGCGTTGCGAAATTGGGAAGCTTTTTTTAGTATTTTTTCAATAACACCGCGGACAAGAATCCTTAGAAATGTATTTAACAGAGTATTCTTTTCAATATAGTCGTTTATTATATGAAAGAAAAAATAACGATATAATTGGCTCCTTATAATTATGTAAAATGGGAAAGCAAACATGCAGACGGACAGACTAGAACATATTATTAACAGATGACTGAAAAGAGGGGTTTAATTTTATAGTCAGGTTATGCTTTGGCTATTTTAACACGCTTTTTGTAATTTAATATACTATACATATAAAAACAACAGGCGACGTAATCATCACATCCCTACTTAATTGCAATGTTTTTATAAAAAGTGCATAGATATATTCACGCCCAATCTCTTGCGGAATAGGCAGAGTAAGGTGTAAAAAAAATGTGATAAAAGTAGGCACACAAAACATACCTAGTAAGGTCAAGAGCAGCTGGCATTCCAACAGCGAAGAACCACCAGTGCGGCAGCGGCGTGCACATCCGCTGCGGCAATCTCACGCTACCATTCACACCACTTCAATACCCACCGTCCAAAATACACCACTTCCTACCACCCGCACAGAATCAACTCGACGCCATAACTCTCCGACTACAACACCAAGTTTTTATACATTTCGAAGAAAACTCCGCAGCTCGAAATTGTTACAGAGTAATAAAAATATTTACGCAATAAAATATCTGGAGCGTTCCTATTTCAAAAGTTTAGGGGAGGTTAATAATTAAAGGGAGCGCTTTACTCTTAGCAAGGGTTGTTAGGGCGCGGGGTCGACAAACTTTTTATTATTGGGGGTTTAAAAAACACAGCCAACTATTTATTTTAATAGAGTATAGTCAACGCGACGGTGGAAAATTAAGGGTACGGAGTAGTGCAAGGCGCTCGCTCGACGCGTCGTTCTGTTTTAAACTGAAGTCCGTACCGGAGACGCGTGGCGGCGTTGCCCCGCGCGGCTCTTCATGTTCCCTACGATAACGTCGAAGGGCTGTTAAACTGTGAACAAACTACGAGTTGCACCGGGATTTCGGGCCAAATAAATGAATACATTTTTTTCCACACTCCGGGCGGAAAGTGACAACTTTTCCGCTGCGAAAAATATTGCCACTTAGCGGGCAGTTACAACACAGAAAGAAAGCCTCAGATGTTTGTCTTTTATTCATTGTCTTTACTGGTGATCTGAGACTTTTTTTTATTTTTAACCTCGGCGTGACGGGATACTATTACCATATTTTATCAGTTTTAATCTAAATCAGATACTTACCTTTGTTAGGGTTAACAAAAGTCAAAAGCTCAATTGCTTTAAGATTGATACTAAACTTACAAAAGAAGTCAGTGGTACGGCCAACTGGCATAAGAAATGTAATATTACGGTTATTTTAATTTGAACATTCATTTTATTACACATATAGGTACTACATTGTATATTACACATATTATAATATATTCCATATTATATTATAGAACATTTTGTCAGTTATTAGACTTAATCCAATCCTATTGTTATTAAATACCCAGTTTGTTTGTTTTTCAAATCTCTAGTATTTTTTTACTAAATAAAAGTTAATTTAAAAAGTATTTTTTACTAGTTATGTTAATATTTTTATTACACATCAATTCGACTTAAATAATGAATTTATAATGTTTTTGTCGTTAAAATACAGGGTTACATTTTATTGACGTTACTATTATGCTTAAAATATCTATAATTTAGAATAATAAAAATAAATGTTCTTAAAAAATCAAACTTGTTCTTAAAATAATAAATGTAATTAGTTTCAATAACTATCATATGCTACGCATCTATAATGTATGTCTACTAAGTAGTAAAATATTAAAGCTACAAAAAAATAAATATCAAAGTAAAATAATTTAACAAAAAAACATAGTTGTTTGTTTAATTTCGTCTAAAGTAACCGCCTGCGGAGGCTTAGCGTACACGCGTAACATCACCAACCTGCCGTGATGAAAAGCTAGATTGTATTTCTGGGTCTATTACTTCAGTATCTTCTTACTTAAATATTAGTATAGTTGACAACAACCTTGTGTTATGGGTGTTGTCAATTATATTAATATTTACTTTGTGTATTTATTTTGCGTATGATTAGCTTATAAAATTTGTGTTTAAAAAATCTCCAAAAATATCTAAGCAAATGGTAAGTTCTTACAAGCGACCCGCGATCAACCTCCCCTGACACGTCTGAACGACATATCCCATAAACCATTCCGATATCGGACGCAGCGCCACCGAACCGCACTATCCATAGAAATTGAGAGATTTACGAAACTGACAAGAGGAAAATAACTTTCGGGCTAGTATCAGTTTACGATTATAGTCTCCATACTCGTATTTTGTTATGATAGCTATAAGTAATGATAGGTTGCATTTTTATTGTATACTAGCCGACCTGGGGAACTTCGTATCGCTTGACATTAACCACTACCAACAGTTCAAATAGACAAAATAAAGTAATATGTTTCCACTTTCCCTGCAATTTTCGCAGACTTTCTTTTTATTTGAACCTTGTCCTGACAAAAACTAACAAAAAAAATATTAAACAAAATTGGCCCATCCATTCAGCCGTGACACGATGATGATTTATTTTAATATATAAAAATGAATTGCTAAATGTGTTGGTAAGCGCATAACTTCCGAACGACTGAAACGATTGGGCTGATTATTTTTTTGTTGTGTTAGTTATTGTTAGAAAAAGGTTCTTATGAAGAGAAAAACCGGAAAAGTTGCAGGGAAAATGGAAAAAACAATACTTTATTTTTCCCCTTACAAACTGAACGGGTGGAACGAAGTTCGCCAGGACAGCTAATTTCTAAACGACTCCAAAATGACTCCATTCCTCTGTATGTTTGTAAAGCGACTCCTCCACCTGTTATTGTAAGGATTTTAACGATTCTCCTTAAGATAAGATCTTGAGGATAGGTAGGTCATGAGTCAGAGGTGGTCCCATAAGTTTTATCAAGATCCGAATAGTGGTTTTGAGTTATACTTAATAATGCAATTTTTTTTTTCTTTACCTAGAATCTAGATGACGTAACAATGACACTGCATTTTTGCAGTTTTGTAACTTAGTCATTGATTTTTTTTCACCGTGTTTTAAATGATACAAGCAATGAAACGATCATAATAATATAGTTAGTCATTAATTTCTATACATTTTAAGGTGAAAGAAATATTTTCTTTCTCCTTAAAATTAAATAAATTTTTCTACTGTTTTAAGCCGACAAATGCTCTAACCATTTAAGCTGCTGAGGATTGAAGTCCTGTGACGAAATTTGTAATTCATTTCTTTACCGTTAACGCGGTTATTCAATAATTCGAAAGTTTTTATTCAACATTGTGACTTAATGGTAGATGAAATGTTAAGTGACGTCTCTGACGGCAGTTAATAGTATTATTTTGTAAGGATTACCTTGGATTATCACTACTGCATTTCCTATTCCAGTAGTCATAACAATGCTCGCCATCGTCGTGTATCGATTTACAAAATACACACTAAACAAAAACCACATGAAAATAATGGTAAAACAATAAAGAGTCAATACTTCAGATAGCAACACACACGCGAACACATACATAATATCTTCACGTAGGTCCCTTACCGGCTAGGCAGAGAGTATTCAGTACCAAGCGTCACGATTCCTAAACCTGCTTAGCTTTCCCCACTTTCATCATTATTTTCACACAAACACGCAAGTTTCGGGGACTCTTCACACCAGATCGCAATACCCAAACTCATTTAGTCTTGCAAATATGTTTAGGCACTTATTACAAGTTCAATGATACAAAACAGGAAAATTTCGTTAACGAGACCATAACCAAATTATACAAATCATTATTTGTGTCTTTGAATGTGTAATAATACTAGCAGTGTTAATTGGTAAAACATAATAAGGAACATAATTGGTGTTCTACGTAATTAAACAATGCTGTTGTATATTTTAATAAACATAAAGAAAAAAACACTAAATATTGGATTTTTTTACATTATGAGACAGCGAATTGCATCTATGGTCTAGTAGTTCTGTTTTGGACTTGATTGAGTTAGGTCCTGGGTTCGGTCTCCGGAACGGAAAATAAAAAGAAAAACGCGTTTTTTCACTGTTTTAATAAAAACAACACTGGCCGGGTTTGGATATGTACCCCGTGCGCGATAGGTTTGCCACATATCATATTGTGGGATTTAGTGTCTTCGACTAGTGGGTGCCCTGGTTGTGCCTCGGCCTAACTCTTCAGAGATACGGGCGTGAAAGTAATTTTAAGACAGCGAACAAGCACACGGCTTTCCTGTTCGGTAACGACTTTTGCGGCCTATTGACACCATAGATGTTACGGGTGCCTCGCTCGCTAAGCTGCCAGACAAGAAAGCAAACAACGGTCTACATTACACAGGGGATTCGGATCAATACCCCAATACCCAAATGAGCCAGCAATCTATGTTATTTAATAAACATTCTAGCAGCATTGTGCTGATATGTATGTGTGTTTGGATATCTTATCAAGTTGTTTTTAAGATATTAATGTGGATATTTTGCTTTGAGAGTATATTTAACTTATGTACTACCTACCCCTCGTTTTGAAAAAAAAAAGATGGTTTTAGAATCTCTTAGATGCCCACGGCCGCACTCAGAGACGTTAAATAATATTTGGTCTATCGTTAAGTCCAAATTTTGTATACGAAAACAACTTAATGACTGATTAAAAACATCTCTGAGGATTTCTCTGATCATCTTGACGGCCGCACCGTTAGAGTTAGTTCAGGTGACTTCACATGTGTATTTTATCGAAGTCGGAAAGTGGCGACCCCGTTGATCGGTGGTGTTAATTTAGTAAATTAGATTATAGATATAGATAGGTGTTTTGCAGCAAAATTCTCGAGGTATAGGTATATTTAATGCATAATCACTACATAGTATGAAACAAAGTCGCTTTCCGCTGTCTGTCCTCAACTATGTATGCTTAGATCTTTATAACTACGAAACGGATATTGATGCGGTTTCTTTAACAGAAAGAGTGTTAAAAGAGAAAGATTTACACGTTTAATATCACAGAAGTTTATCCATCCTTGCGCAGCCGGGGCGGGCTGCTGGTTAAGCATAATTAAAAAAAGGAAGTTGGATTGTGATCAAACTTAGATGGGACCATTCCGAAATCACCTTTTCAAAAAATGATCATCAAAATCGTTTCAACTCCTTTTTGGAGCCGATTAAAAATGTTATTTAACGTTCGCTTTTTTTTTAAAAATTACGTTTTGCTAGTATGGATTATACAAGTATTAGTATCAGTATCTTCACGCCCATATCCCCGAAGAGAGAGGCAGAGGCACAACCAGGGCTTGGCTTACTTTGGGGTTGGTACAATGTGTGTAGGTCTAGAATGCCCAATGTCCCAGATATAGCTATGTATTTTATTTATATGCGCAAGTGAAACAAAATCTTCAATAAGTTATTTCTTAGCGACGTATTGATTCTTCATCATCTTCTGATGGTTATCGAATTTGGCAAGCAAAAATAGGGAAAACTCCGAAAATCTTACATTTCTAGTTGTATTAGAAAATCGCCTCCCGAATCACAAAATAATATGTGTCACATATAATGTTGTGATTATATGTGACATGTATATTAAGGACGCCGACCTCCCACACGGTGAACTGATCCAAGTCCAGGGGAGTCTCTGGATACAAGCAGCTAGTGACCGTGACTCGTAGCGCTTTTTGGGGGGGAAGCCTAGTCGTCGTTAAAGCAACAAGGCATAATATACACATAGCCTATAAATTTTGGAATAATTAAGTTGAGCGGCAAACCTATTCCTCAGAACGAAAAATGACGGTGGCGACCAATTGAGATGAGTCGTCGCATTAAAGTAGTAGCGTAAGGAAATGATAATACAACGATACCAATTCAGGCGAGTCCTCACATTGAAGCTACGAGAGCAAAAGGAAATGATAGTACAATGATGCCAATACAGGCGAGTCATCGTATTGAAGCTGCAATAGCAAAAGGAAATGATTATAAAATGGTAATATTTCAGAGGCTTCAATGCCCATAGGCTATAGCAAAAGGAATTGATAATACAGTGGTACTAGTTCAGGCGAGTTGCCGCATTGAAGGTATAGCGAAAATAATTAATAGTACAGTGGTACCAATTCCGGCAAGTCGACGCAAAATTCCATCTGCATAGTATTCATCTTGGTGATAACAACAAATGAATCGACCCTTGCCTGTTACGAGAAGCTTGGCAGAAAACTAATTGACCTATATTCGTCTATGGAACCCGGAACTAACACGGCGACTATTACCATTTTCACGAAAACGTACTATATATTCCGCTTAAGAATGACGCCATTTTAAGTTGCCGTTACGCTTTGAATGGCACAAAATGGCGTCTCAACGTATTGGAAAGGAAATGGTCGCAAATCACACTGTATATAGACATGTCTGGACCCAAGTATAGAATTTCCTTAGATTTAACATGAAAGTAGTACCTATAAAAATAGTGTAATCGATAAGGAAAGTAAGATTAACCTACATAATCGATGTCGTGATTAGAAATGACCTTTAAATATAATGAAGCATGAATACAAATAAATATTCACGGATGCATGGTAAGAGCGTTTTACATTTTTTGCTTTTTCTCGTGTTGGTCCGGGCTCCCTTGCAGAATCGAGCATCTGTCTTCCTGTGGCAGGCAGCTCGTAAAAGGCGAGCATAGGCTTACCGTCACTAACACGGTGACATATGACTAGGTGGTCGAGTTTCGCAGCGACTCGCCCGGATTGCCGTTGACGTGTTCCAGTTTGAAGGATAAGGTAGCCACTAAACTTACTTTTGCTCGAAGCCTAACATCTCCGCCTTAGATTGTCTACGCACCATTACCACCTTTGATGCCTCTGGGCGGGGTAAATTTCTTACCATCAGGAAATCCGTCTGCTTGTATGACTTCTAATATCATAAAAAACGCAGTATATGTTCCCGGTGTTGGTCTAGGTTTGCTAAATAGAGTAGACCATTTGCCTCCGCCTGTGAGCTTGTAAGAGACGTCTCAAATGGTGCACGTGCACATGTTAAATTCAAGTCATTACCGCCATCTCCATCCTTAGTCGCACATCATTCGAAAGTCTAGCGGTTCAGTTGGTGGATTTGATTGCATGAGGTTCGAATCCCGAGTCGGGCAACAAAAAGAAAATTGGGATTTCCCAATTTTCTAATTTAAAAAAATGTTGCTCGGGATTGTAAGTGTGCCCGGCTGGCTATAGGCTTGCCACCTATCACATTGTAGAACTTAGTGTCTTCGGCTAGTCGTGGGTGCTCTGGTTGTGCCTCTGCCTACGTCTTCGGGCATATGGGCGTGAAGATGCTTTAAGTCATTATCAAACAAGAGCAATAGTGCAGCAACTTGCAAGGATAGATATCCACCGCCCTGCCTATTCCTGCCGTGACGCATCTATGACATCTATGAACATGGACACAGTTGTCTCTTGCCACCAGGAGCATTTAATATTTTATCCCACAAAAGCGTTGAAACCTTCCAAAAAAAAAAAGAACCATCAAAATCAGTTGGATATTGGCGGAGTAAACGTAAAACGCGTAACAACCACAAAGTGGAATTAAGAATCTCCTCCTTTTTTGGGGTCGGTTAAAACAAGGTCAAGGCCATCAACATATCTTATTGACCATAATGACTAACCATTGATGACGAAGTCGTCAAGATAAGTGAAAAATTTAACTTAAAAACCACTAGTCGGATCATTATGAAACTAATAACCTATACTACACTATATACATTCATAACATATAACATGATCATGATATAACTAATAGCATGACCTATTTTTGTAAAAAAAAGAACCATCAAAATCGGTTAGCTATTGGCCGAGTAATCGCGTAACAAACATTAAGTAAAATTAATTGAGATCTTCCTTCCTTTTTGGGTCGGTTAAAAACAGGACAAATGATCAGCCATCAACATACCTATAGTTAATAACCATAAAAGAGATTCGGAGAGGATCGTATCACGACTTGCAACTTCCCTAGAATTTTGGACAAGATAGTAGATACGTATACATATATGTATAATGTATACGAGTGTTTCGAGTGAAGATATTATGTATATATATACGCAAGTTTAAATGCAGAACTAAAACTTCTCTGAAAGGAACATGAACAGGAAACATTAATAACGAATGAATTAAAACACAAGAGCTTCAAAAAAGGACGTCCTGGAGAAAGTCAAAGACTGGATAACTTCTATTTATTTCTTATGGCTCTCGTACAGTTTGCAATCTAAAGTTTGATCGCTCCGGTGATATTGATCGCTCTGGATCTAATTACTCTAGAATGTGACGCATCCAAGGCGTAAGGAGATAAGTAGTCGTCTATAGTTCTAATGAGACAGTTTTGTAGTTTGAAAGTTTTACTTTTCATGTTGTGAAGCACATGCACCAGCATAAAAGAGAGCCGTCGTCTAGACATCACAAATGTTATTGGTATATATACGGCAGAAAATTTAGGCTAGCCAAAGCTCAGGCACAAGAGAATGGCCAGCGCTGTGGCTACGACAACAGAAATAGCTAAGGTGCTAGTATCAATCCACTAAACCAACAAAGTTCACTAAAACACACCAACTACCGCTTTCTTGTAGCTTACTTTTTTCACAATTCTTTTATTATTTAAGTATTATATCATACCCTTATTGTCGAAATAGAAGACAGAGGTACAACGAGGGCACCCACGGCTAGCCGAAGATACTAATGCCCGATTTCACCAAGAGCCCCCATAGTTTAGGGGACTGTAACGTTTTCCCCTAAAAAAGGTTTAAAGGTCCCCTAAACTATAGGGACTCTTTGTGAAATAGGGCAAAAGTCCCACAATGTAATAGGTGACAAGTCTATCGCCAACCGGGAACATATTTAATTTGATGCCCGACTCAGGGATCGAACCCGGCACCTTAAGAACGTTTGTAAAAGTTGGACATGACTGTCCAACACCGACCGCTAACGCACACAGGCGATTCAAACTTTTTTTGTAGTTTAAATTAATACATAGTTCATTGAATTCAAACGTAACAATCTCCTATTATATAACACTGTACCTATGCAATTCCCTTGTCGCATACGCATAATGGTTTCGCATACAACGGAATAGTCACTACAAATGTTACAGTTTACGGTTGCGGGGAAAAGTAAATTTTTGATACTTTACTTTAAAGAATTTGGTAATGTATGTGATTTTTTTTCAATTTCAACAAATTATGTGATTCGCCATAATATAGCATTTAACTAGATGTCCATCATATTTCTGTCTGATAATAAAATGTTAATAAACGTCATATCTTAATGTATAAAAATTAGGTGTCACGTTGTTTGTCCGCGATGGACTCCTAAACTACTTAACCAATTTCAATCATATTTGCACACCGTGTGCAGTTTGATCCAACTTGAAAGATAGGATAGCTTACATCTCAATTTATGATCAAAAAAATTACCATCCGAGCAAAGCCGGAATAGGCAGCTAGTAAATTATATAAAACAAAAAATATTATTTAGAAATATACCTTTAGATAGAATATATAATTTTTTTTTTCTAAAAATTCGAATATTCTTAGCATTCGAAGTAACTTCTGGCGTAGACAGGAATGGTTACGTCATTCACTTTCTGTAATCACTTAAAACCGTAACCAACTTTGAAATGAGAAATAAACGTAGTCAATACAATCGCAAAACAAGTTTAAATCTAGCGTCGCCGGCGTCTTAATTATTGTGATGATTCAATATTATCTTCTTATATATAAATTACGTGACACGGTGTTTAACCGCGATGGACTGCCAAAATACTTAACAGATTTTGATAAAATTTACACACCTTGTGCAGTTTGATCCATCTTGATAGACAGGCTAGCTTAAACTTCAATGTGTCGAGGGCGAAGCTGCGGGTAAAAGCTATTACTTTTATAAATGCGTATTTTCAACGTCATATCTACGTAATGTCTACGAACGGTTTGTATCTCTATACAGAATCGGGTTTAAAGAAAAACTTTGGCAAGTCTATTTCTATAATATTATATGTTTGAAAGCTGACGTGATCGAAACGGTTATTAGCTACATTACATAACACATTTTTTTTCAGTTCCTATTTTTTAATTTTATTTTCAATATTGGATATAATTTACTTAACTTAAATCTACATTTTACGAAAGCAAACAAATCTTGTCGAGAAGACTATCTGTGGTTACACAACAGAATAAATTTTCAACGTCAATGTCCATGCTTGTAATGCAATGTATGCTTATGTAGACAAAGACATATCTGTTTAATTTAATATTTTAAAACAAAACTCTAATCCATTTAAAGATAATGCATACAGAATATAATTATATAAAAACATAGGAGTATTGTGTCAAGTCTTCGTTCATAAATAGTTGAAGGATTGTAGCGACATATCGATGATGGCATACGTTTAACATCAAAATGTCATGTCAGAGTTGATGATTATTATTATCTATCTGTAAGTGGGTTATTAAATGATAGGTTTTGCTATCAGTATTGTCAGTTTTGTTCTAAATTACGTTTAAATGATGGCTAACAAAATGTATAAAATTAAATGTCAGTCACCGCTTCGTATATATATAGTCGGTGGTATAACTGACGAAGTTATCGTGTAATTGCCTGTAAAAATGCGCCTATGGTTTAAGAGCTTACCACACAAAATGTAACCACGCGTAAATACCATAATTACCCGAAACAAACAAGCAAATTATTAAAAATACAATTAAAAACTGCTAAATGATTGATTTAAAAAAATATAGTCAGTTTCAATCAGGAACACATAGTATTAAAATCTAACGATACCCATTCATCCAAAAAATTACATTCGTATACAGTAAACAAACTTAATCTAACCCCCAAAGTGCTAACCTAACCCCCGATATGCTAAACTTATTATATTTTCACGGTAAAGTAATATACAGTATTCTATCTTCATATAAATGGCCGAAAACACGTTTATATCTCCGAATCTCACGTTCGGTATGCCATTATTAGCGTTTGCACTGCAGTGTCAAACGGTCGATGTAATAGAAGTATATACTTGTACTAGCTGTTGCCTGAATAGTTTTTCGAGATAAAAACTATCCCATGTGTTAACCCCTATGTGTGTGCCAAATTTCATGAAAACAGTTCAGCAGTTTCTGCGTAAATGAGTAACAAACATACAAATTTTCCGCATAAGTAGGATGACACTAGCCGGCGTGACCAACTTAGTATTGCTTGACATTAACAGCTAGTAACAGTTTCTGTGGATTAATGCCCTGGTTTTCCAATTTTCCCTGCAAATGTCCCGGGTTTTCTTTTGATAAGAACCTTTTCATGACCATAACTAAAACAACAAAAAATATAATCATCAAAATGTGTTTATTCTTTCAGACATGTTACGATGTTGCAATGATTCATTTTTATATATAATATGTGTATAGATTACCGTTATATTTTTATGTAGTTTTATGGGTGTTACTCAACGATACCAATAAAAAGATACTAAAATAAACTTAATAAAGGAACCTAGACCCGGAAATGCAAACATATAGATGTTCATCACACAAATGCCTGCAGTTGGGAATCGAACCCGAGCATCATGGTTGGTTGTGGGTTAAGCGGGTACGCTAGCCCAACGAGGCGATAAACTTTAAGTTTACCTACTTTTTTAACTTTAACTGATCAATTGATAGATGTCTGTCACTTTTAAAATACTTTGTACTTTTTCAGACAATGCTTTGAACAGTTAAATTATAATTATTACATTAAGCTTTTACACAACAAATGCTAGACTTTTTAACATTTAATTCAGTGCGAAGTTCACGTAGTAACTGAGATTGCGTTGTCTCATTTCAACCATTAAGATGTGGCCTCGTAGAATGTACCAAAGGAAAGGATGTTTTTCCACGGAGAAGCGACATATTTCACGCAATGAACCTTACCTCGAATGTTTAGCCTTCAAATCTTACAAGACTAATACAGATTGCTTACTCGATAGTTACACTTTTGCGAAGGATGTCTGTGTGTATTGTGCCTGTATTAAGCCGAAACTTACAGGAACATTTTCGAAAGTGTATAATATCAATTAATTTCTTCTTATAAAAGCCCGTGTTATGATCATTAAAGTAACAATCGTAAGGTTATTATTTACCCAACCCAAAGTCTAGAATTTATTTATTTTTACCGTTTTCATTATCTTTGAATCAAAAATGTGTAACAAAAATAACTTAAGCGCAATAAAACCGCAAAAAGCAACTTCAATTATTACATTACCTACCGCGATTCGATTTGATCATTCGGTTTTTAAAAGATAACTAACTACTAACGATTTGAATATATCATAACATATATTTTAATAACATCCTACGAGTGATTTTGATTTATAAATCAAAATCACTCGTAGGCCTAATAATGATTAAATTATATCATCTATGTTGACAATATAATTGATAATGACGGACGAAATAGACGAGGATTATTATTAGCATTATTAAGTACCTATAACATAAAAGCTACTACTCAAATCATGATAAAACAAATACGAAAACATTTCAGAATCATAACTGGCAGTTACAATTTAGGACCATCAAAAATTGTTTCGTTATTGGCCAAGTAATCGCGTAATAAATTATTTCCTTACTAAAAATATATCTTAATATATAAATAAAATAGACATTGTTTATTCTCATGTATTTCATACGCTACTATAAACTGCAAGTTTTAGTTTTCCACGGTAATTTTGAATTTTCGAATTCTAACCTCTAATATTGTAACAACTCTCTAGTAGGTTCTCTACAAACTAATAACACTCTAATTATCCTTGTTATTACAGTTAGTTTTGTTCGTACCGTTATTTGTTACGATACAATATAAAATGATACACATACACTACCCCATGTGTTTTTGTTACCATTACCCAGGGTAAACTGGGAGAAAATGCTTTTCGGCATAAAGTTCGGCATAAATTTTAGTGCAATAAAAGATTAAAATAAATAAATACATTAACATAGTTCCAATTTTATATAGTATCATTGAAATAATCTGTGTTATCAAATTTGATTCATGTGACAAGCCTAGAAGCTAGTTTAATAATCAAATTTTCGTTTGTTTTGTCTCTTGTGTTCCTTTGTCTTGAATTTGCAACCTTAAGCGACTTATACAATAAGCATTATAATTCTCGATTCACTTACGTCTTAAACCTTAACACATAAAATCGTTTAAGTACCAACCAAGTATGAGTCAAGGCCGAAAGCGGCATTTCTGTATGTACCTTACTCATGTGGTCCTTTGCTATTTGAACAGTGCGAGGTGGCATTGCGAAAGTTGGCAACATAGTACGTGAGCTGATTGCCGAGCATTGTCATTCTAGTTATGTTGTCGCTTTGCATTTAAGTTTCTTTTACGGCTTGAATTTGTGAGATTAAACGGTTTTGAGAGTTATAACGCTCTAAGTTTAGACATATTGGTATTTTAATAAAGCTTACATGGTATGGTGTACATACATATTGTAGTTAAATGATAATATGTACTTAGCAGGTATTACGAGTTTACAACATTAAAAGACAATTGTACAGTGTAACCACAGTCATTGAATTAACTGAAGGGTAACCTAGCATGTAAGACAGAGAGTGATGTTTTTTGACCCACCAGTCAAACGTAATTCAGTGACTGTGGTAAAAATGACAGCAAGCCCACGGTTGGTTGCAGTTGGTAATGGTGCAATATCTGTTAATTCCTGACTTGAGAAAGGTCATGTTTAGTATGTGAATATGTTAAAAGGAAAAGGACTGACTTATTTATCAACGCACTAGCGAAACTTTTGCATGGATGTTGCTAAAATTTGCCTGATTGTTTTAATAGCGAGGACGTTTTTTTTTGTAATTTTCACCCCTAAAGGGGTTATTTACATTACTGTTGCAAGGAACAAAATTTTGTATAAAACTCGATAAAGATGAAGTAACGGGCAGACGGTGTAAAATATGAGCTCTATGCCTCTGGTACTATTATGCAAAAGGCTGAAGACTTTTTGAAGAAGGCCTTGGGTTTATTCCGTGCAAGTTTTGATGTGTAATAGCGGATATGTCTGATCACCAGGAAATGTTCTTGCTTGTTAGCTGGTACAATACTGTGAATTTAATAATCTCCCACAAGGATCTATTGACCCTTAACGACAAAACGTTGGTACTCATCATTAAAATATAAGTTTAAACTTATTGAAAAAGAAGACCTTACTTTCGCAGCTTGAGGTAGCCAAGAAGCACATCACCTCTTCCATCTTTAATGTCTATTAATTAATCTACCTGCTTGCTCTCTTTTATTATCTCAAAAAAGTATCTTCATGCCACTAAGCCCGAAGATTTAGAGAAAGGTACAACCAGTGCACCCACGACAAGCCGAAGACACCGAGTCACACAATATGATGGTGGCAAAAAATCGCCAATCGGACACATATTCAATCCCCACACATCCAAACATGTTTTCATAAAAAAAAAAACATTTCACTTATGTTCCTGTGCACGACGACCAAAGACAATGTAGCATATAACCATAGACAGCTAGACGGTATCGGCGGGAGTGACCCAATCCGAAGGATGGCACGCGTTGGTACCTTGCGGACATTTCGAGTATTAGTAAATATTGATATTTCAGTGAATTTATTTTAAGTAAATAACAATGTTTTGTATATAATTATGAGCCTATATACTCTGTTTTGGTTTATATGATTAATTTAACTTAGAAAATGATGTTTTTAAATAGGTTTTAGAATGTTTTATAGCGTTTTTGAGCATGTTATTTTGCAATCATAATTTACGTGAAATTTATGTCTGAAATATGTTCTATTGTCTAGATTTATGTGTAAAATGGTAAAATGTATGTAGCTAGACCGTCTTAACGTAATACGAAACATGTGAGTCTTGTAAATAGCCAAAAAATCGGCTAATTTAATAATTTTAAGTGTGATAATAAAGTGTTAAATTTCTTGCGTTTTACTTACCCGAATATAATGAAAATGGAATATGTTGTAATAGATAAGAAAGCGAGTGTAATGTGCATGCGACAGCGCCCGTAACGTTAATAAAATCGGGAGCGCCGCGCCCGCACGTTTTATACTAAGCCGCGGGGGACAGGGTAGTATAAAAGGCAAAAATCACGGAAATTCGCCGCCACACGAAAACCAAGCGCAGTCGCGTGCACAACTACGTATGCTAGGATAAGTCTAGACTAGACAATAGGTTTGCACTATATTAGAAATGGATACTAGTATGATTTGATAAAGAAATTGAATAAAATATGGTTCCGGGGGAGAGGAATAGAATGTTCCAGAATCCCGTTCCCGAATTGTATAAAAACGCGGACCGGGAATCGGGGATTCATTCGCGGTCGGTCCTTCAGAAAAACCACTGGGAACGCTCAAGAACTGGAAGAAACTCCCAGTGAATAGTGAACATTCTGCGCCTCGCTCTCGCCACTGCAAACGTGTAACCGTGTGTTTTATTTCCCAAAAAATCTCTCCAGACGGTATTAGCAATTCGTAAGGCCCTAGGTAACCTATCCGCCTCATCGCCTGGTCCTTCGCTCGCCGGATATTTAAGAAGAATTGGTGCGGGTTTTACGGATTGTTAAAGAGAGATTTTCACGGAAAAATGCCAGTTACACGTTCGCAACACGGGAGCACCGTGGATCCGACCGAGCGCCAACCGACCGTGAATCCGGAGGTCAGTGCCGAACGCACTATTACGACTGCGCCGAATCTAGTCAAGCCTGCCTCCGTCGACGCATCCGAGTCTACAACAGAGCAATCGAACACAGCAACGAGCACTGAAGTAACCGCTACCACTACGAGCGACACCATGAAGACGAAGAAGCGCGCATCTTCTCGCCGATCTGGGGCCAGCAAGAGGAAGCTGGCTGAACTAGAAGCCCAGGAGAAGATCGCCGCCCTCAAGCTGGAAGAAATACGTGCGTCGCTCGTACTTGCTCAAATTAAGTTAGACAAGGCACGCGCCGCCGGCAGTGACGACGACTCATCCGAGAGCCCCGACGAGGAAGAGGAGCAACCAAGCCGAGTAGAAGAATGGTTAGAGAAGTCGGCACACGTAGAAGAACCGGAACCAGAGAAGAAATCGAAAGGACAAGGACAGGGAGCTCGCAAGGAAAAGGAATGCGAGCACCGGGAAGAGGAAGAACCCCCCCGGCCTGCGTGTCAGCCACCGATCGTGGACGTTTCTTCACTGGCAACGGCTCTCACTCAACCATAGAAGAAATCGCAAGGACAAGGACAGGGAGCTCGCAAGGAAAAGGAATGCGAGCACCGGGAAGAGGAAGAACCCCCCCGGCCTGCGTGTCAGCCACCGAACGTGGACGTTTCTTCACTGACCGCGGCTCTCACCCAAGCAGTAAGGATGACGAGGGACGCCCCGAAGTATCTGCAAGAACTACCCGTATTTAATGGACACTGCAACGGCTGGCTGACGTTCCGCGCTGCATATTCAGAAACGAAGAATATGTTCACCAAATGTGAAAATGTTGCAAGAATAAGGAGAAGTCTCAAAGGTGCAGCATTGGAAGCCGTCAGCAGTCTACTGATCAGCCAACCAGACCCGAGGGCCATAGTCGAGGCCCTGGAAAGAAGATTTGGACGTCCGGACGCGTTGGCAATGAACGAGATTCAAAAAATTAGAAATATGGGAAAATTAAGTGACAACCCACGTGA
>NJDC01004064.1:331502-360344 GCA_002245475.1 Calephelis virginiensis
GCTTGAGGTAGGCAAGAAGCACATCACCTCTTCCATCTTTAATATCTATTAATTAATCTACCTGCTTGCTTTTTTTTTATCTCAAAAAAGTATCTTCATGCCACTAAGCCCGAAGATTTAGAGAAAGGTACAACCAGTGCACCCACGACAAGCCGAAGACACCGAGTCACACAATATGATGGTGGTAAAAAATCGCCAATCGGACACATATTCAATCAAATCAAACACATATAAACATGTTTTCATAAAAAAAAAACATTTCACTTTTGTTCCCTTGCTCAGGTATCCAGGAATAATTAAAGTTACATGAGACCACCTGGGCACCCTTCGAAAAAAAAACATCGAAATACATTGGTTATTGGCTTTGATCGAGTAATCACGTAAAAAATAAGTATGAAACTTCCTCCTTTAGAGTCGGTTAAAAATAGTAAGATTCCGGTTCGTGCAGCTCATGTTGATGTGATCAATCGATTCCAATCTCATTTATGAAAATTAAATGGATGTAATTCTTGAAAAGTTATGGCTTCTATGGTAAATTCGCGTGCACGTCTATAACGACCTACTGGACTTTGTTATGGTGCGTGAGGATTAATTTTATTTAGTAACAGTTTTTCCTGTTAATATATTTTAACTAGTATGTTTACTCGGGTTTGCGTAAAAACTGATAAAACATAGATCAAGATTGTATTAGTTGATATTACAGTCTGTAAATAGTATCTTAAAGTATCTTCACGCCCATGTCCATCCATAGGCAGAGGCACAACCAGGCCACCCACGACTAGCCAAAGACACTAACTCCCACAATGTGATAGGTGGTGGCGCTCGCCAATCACACACATATTCAATCTCGTGCAACGTTATTTTTATTAGAAAATTGAAAATACATATAAGTACATTTTCTTTTTTTTTTGTGCTCGACCGTAGTTAAGTCTGACGCCGGTCCGCTAGACCACAGAGGCGATTATAAATAGTAACTTCACGCTTATATCCCCAATTGGCAGGGGGAGGTACAATGGGATCTTAAATTTGAATATTAAATTCCAATGTCACTCAACTGAAAATCCTAGTCTTAATAATATCCTAATCCTAATAATATTATAAAAAGTGAAAGTTTGATACTTCTTCACGCAAAAATTGCTGGACCGATTTTCATGAAATTTGGAACACACATAGAGAGTAACTTGGATTAACACATGGAATAATTTTTAATCCAAAAGTTCCTGTACGACCCTTAACCACGCGGGCCACAGCTAGTTTGGAATAATTATCTTATATCTAGTTCCGTTAATTTTTTTTGACAGACCTGATTTAATGCTGGACTGGAAACTAACTGATAGAGCATGGAAGAGAAGTATACTCACCATACAAGTGTACATTACGTAGTATACAGTTCTTATCAGAGGATTACTCGATTTTTTTTACATATATTCACGCCAAGTCCCTTACGGGGTAGGCATAGAGTATCGAGTGCCAGACCTCACGATCCTGACATACCTATCATTTTTTTTAAATGTACGATTAACAAATAAAGAATCCTAACGCCAGAAAAATAAAATTGGACATTAAATAAAAATATCGTTTTTGCCTTGGCTTTCTTTAACAATACTATTAAAATAGTTGTTATTTTGTATATTAATAGCGTTATTAATATTGTTTTTTTGTTTGCCTTGAAATATTTTTTAATTATTATTAATCGTCTGCGTGTGTTTTATAATTGTGACTAATGACTGCCCGCGGGTTTATGAGCATAATAACCACTTTTTTCGGTTGTTTGGGTTGCTGGGTGCATCGACAGGGTCAATGCGCACGGCTTCCGGTTTGATTTTTGACAGGCATTTGTGTGGCTAACATGTCCGTATTTCTGAGTGTTAATTTATTTACTAAGCCGACCCGGCGAACTTTGTACTGCCGGAGCATCTAAAAACAGTTTGTGGAAAAAACAAGTTTAGTTTTCCGTATTTTCTCTTCATTAAAACCTCTCTTGAGGCTTAAAGAAAACATTAAATAAATAAATAAATATCCCTGGACAAGTTACACAAATTTAATTAAACCCCAAATTAAGCAAAAATATATGCGTGTGTTATGGGTGCTAGTCATCGATATTAATACATAGATGTACTTAGTAGGCACTAGAATAAATTTAATAAACACCCAGACCCGTAAATGCAGACATCTTAATGTTCATCACACAAATGCCTGCCCCCGACGGGAATCGAACTAAATAAACTTGCCCATTAGTAACATATTTTTAATTAAGATATCTGGACTTAGGTACCTAGGATTAGGTATATTTATATCAGTTATGTATTACAGCTATATCAATATTATTATTAATGTCATTCAAATTTTTTCAATTATCTTTTAATAAACAGACGGCTTTTACAATTTCACAAATTTAATTAAAATCGTAGACATTATTTGACATTGGTTTTCCGTGGAGGCGGCTAGTCAAATACTCAAAAAATCAATTGCTGTTCGTTAGTCTCGCTAAAACTTGAGATCGACTTTATAGAAGAGTATCTTCACGCCCATATCACCGAAAAGGTAGGCAAGGGCACAACCAGGGCAGAAGTTTGTCATATTCATTTGCATACACAATACGTATTTCTGTGTATTAGTATTGTTGCTTATAAAATTTGCTTACTTTGGGGTTAAATACATTTGTAAAAATTGTGCGCAAATATTAATTTATTTATAAACTAGTCGTCCTAGCGAACTTCGTACCACTTGACATTAATAGCTACTAGCAGTCTGGTTAAAAAACATAAAAAAATGTCCTGTTTTCCCTGCATTTTTCCTAGTTTTTCTCTTCATACTATGAACCTACTGACAATAACTAACACAATAAAAAAATATCAAAATTGGTACATCCATTATAGAGGACTGAGTGTGTTTTTCTTTCAGTTTTCACCAAATTAACCATGACACAAGAAATACTTCAGGCAAATAAATTGGGAACACAGTTATTTTCTTCGATCTATATAAGAATGAATAATCGACCATTATATACAGTATATTTTATTATTGAATATTTTTTTATGTGAAATAACGACTAAGCACCCGGCTCTTCTGATAGTAAGAGATAACCTTGGCCTATACGCACTAGGATGTTGCGGAGCTTCGAATCCCACTTCGATACATCGGAGTTTCCGAATGTTATCACACTTTCTGTTCCAATACTTTTAAACCGAGGTTGAAACATTGCGAAAGGCAGCAGCAGCTTCCAGCAACTGCCATGAAACCTTGTCCTACTACTACTTTTGGTAATCATCAATTTTAATTTTCTCTGCCTCTAAATCCCAGTAACCTACTTATTTTACTGATAGGTACTTATTATAAACGCGAAAGTTTGTCCGTGTGAATAGATGTTTGTTTACTTTTTCACGAAAAAATAAACTGGATGGATTTAAATGAAACTACAATAATAGCTTATACATCAGAATAACACTTAGGCTAGGTTTCAATAAATTATTTATAATTTGGTCGTAATATAACGATAAACATCTAGACAAATAGCAGGAAAAATTACTTCTGGGAACTTATCTTGGCGTGCGTGATGCGATGACAACGTGGAATGGGGATTCATTTTTATTTAACACTAGCTGTTACCCGCGTAGTCAATGGTCCCACAGAAACATTTTGTCGCGATAAAAACTATCCTATGTTTTAATCCAAGTTACCCTTTATGTGTGTGCCAAATTTCATAAAAATCGTTTCAGCAGTTTTTGTCTGAAGGAGTAACAAACATAATTTTTGATATTAATAGAAAAGGAAAAAAACTACACCCGTTTATATAGATAAAAAAAACGACGGGTTGCACTCCGAGAGTGCCGGCAGAAGAGAAAACTTGAATATTAACGTTGTGCATCTTTGATGTTTTGGAATGGTTCTGGAATAATTTTGCATCAATTAATTTAATTATCGGTAGGAAAGTACTATCATTTATGTGGTAGAATACAATATTCATTTATTGCGCTATCGTACACAAACATGACAACACGAACATTTGCGCAAGCGCCCTGTGCCGTCTTACGAATTTTCATCCTACGAAATTTCAGGTCACGTGTCCTGACACGCGTTTAGAAGTTTTTACCCATTCCAAAAAAAGTGCGCAACGCCGCTAAAGACGTTTTCACTTCAAAAATGCGTGGGCAAAGCAGTGGACTTGTATTAGTATAAACTAGACACTAAACTCTCAAGATCGTATACTGTATGTACTAGGACAGTTTTTGATTTAGGTATGCAAAGACGTGTTAGCACTAATCAATGAGGCCTTCCACAGCACAATCTCTATCCAGTTGCATTGTAAATCAGCTTGGATTTCCCGCGGTTAGTCACGAATTCAGTGCCGAGTGCCAACAGTTGCATTACATAAGATACGTAAGCTGAACCATTGTATACATAACTCTAACTTTTAGCGGATTAAAAGGCAAACAAGCAGACGGATTTCCGAATGAAAAAAATACACGAAGCATATTTCTACCAAAAGCGATCTCTATCTGTGCGTAACTTTACCGTTTACCTTGCCGGCCAGATCCAAACACGACAATTGTGAGCATCGAATCGCTTCCAAAAATGACATCGCAAAAGTCTAGCACCTAATGACTGTAGCCTACCCTCTTACGAGCTGTTTGATAGGAAGGCAGTTGATCTATTCCGCAAAGGAGCCCGGACCAACACGGGGAATGGAGATAGCCTGTATATAGTATCGTATAGTATCTACACAAGAATGATCATAGTTTTATTTCCTGTCTATTCTTACGTTCGAACTTGAATCTAGCTTTCGATTTACATATCGGACGGTTTTCAATATCTACTGCTGAGTCCATTGGTACACATGTTTTCTTCCACCTTAGAGCTCTTACACACGAACGGCATGTCACCAAAAGCATAGGTAACTGCATTCGTCGACACACGTCGGCGTCAGTCGTCGACGCGTCGGCGGCAGCTGTCGTCAAGCGACAACGTCTGCCGTCACAACTGCAAGCGTCGCCACTTGTCGGCGGCAGTCGTCGACACGCAGCGGCAGTCGTCGACAGGCGACAACGCTTGCCGTCAAAACTGCAAGCGTTGCCATTTGTCGGCGGCAGAGGTCGACGCGTCGACGACTGCCTCCGACGTGTGTCGACGACTGCAGTTACCTATGCTGTTGGTGACATGCCGTTCGTGTGTAAGAAAGAGCACTTATCCACATTTGTTATAAAATCGTGAGAATTGATAAACTAAAGATTTCTTGGAAAAAACTACTAGCATATGTTACAGGACGCTACTGAACATGTTCTTCTATTCTTGTCTAACCGTGCCAAGAGAAAAATGCCTTCAGTAGTTTGATGAGGACATAATATGCGAACCAAATATAGCGGGATAGACGAAGTTTTCGTAGATATTGAATTTGTGTAGACATGTGTATTGTACCAAGTGAAGTTTATTTGCACATGTGAAGTTTTCATAAGGAAATTAGTATATCTAATGGTCACTCACACTATTGTCAAAAAACAACGAACTTATAACCTCACGCATAGATACGCTAATACAAAATCAATCAGAGCAATTCATCTAAAAATATAAAACAATAAAACAACATTGATGTATTCAAATATGTTATAATACGTTTAGAACGTCATAGAACACTTAAATGAACAACTTTCAAACAACATTGCTGTAGATAAGGTCAAAAGTTATTTTATTCTTTGTTTACTCTATTAAATAAATATTAATTAATAGACTCGGGAGACGGGCTGTTTTAATGTTGTCGAGTGAGGATTGTGCAGTGCGAAATTGTTCACAAAATAATTATAACAAGTACAGGGGGCTGATTATGTATCCCAGTTGCCAACTAAAAACGGTCAAGTGTACATCAAATAGTTGTCAAATGACGTGTTTTATATTTGCTATCTCCAGTGACCACCAGAAATACAGTAGAGATAGCAAACACAAATGACGTCATTTGATGTACACTTTTGCACTTTGAGTTGGCAACTGAGATACATAATCACCCTCTGGTCGTGTAGTGGTCGAATTGACCTATTATTAATATACAGGGTAACAACTAAAGCACAACCTTAATTTTGAGAAAAGATTCAGAATCGGTAACACTTTCAATCCATGAAAAAACTAAAATTAAAAAAAATATATATATAATTTTTATCCGACGCCAAATGCAAGATGCATGCATTAACGTAAACAAAGTATAAAACTAGTTTCCAGTGACTGCAGTCGCATTCAAAGGATGGTGACGTCATAAATCGTACCAGGAACGACATAGCGTGACAACAAGTGAAGTATTTTTGCGGACTATATCAAATTAATGTTTATAAAAGTAAATATTAAAATTTGGAAATTAAATTAAAAAAGCGTTACCATTTAGGCCTTTCGCCCTTATTTTAAAATTTGGCCGGTTATTATTATTACATATAATTACTTGCTGTTTACCCGCGATTTCGTCAGTGAATAACAGATTTTCATACGAAATCCCATCCCCATCAAAATAATTTTCAGTACATAAAAAAAATCCAATACTTACACAAATATTTTTCTGAAATAATTGAATTCAAAATATAAGTTGTATTCAAAACGTTTTGAAATAGCAATATGTTGTACTAGATATTTACATCCTGAAAAAGTAGTTGCTACACAAACATCTCAAGTAAAGGAATCGATGTGAATTCCGGAATAACAAGTACAATTAATTATGAATCTCATTATTATTATTTTTATATGAGTCACCTTATAGTCTCGGAGCTCACAATGATATTTGAATCCGTGGTTGTTAATTTGTAGTATTATTACAAACCTTATGTGTAAAATATGCTATTACTGATGAAAAATGACTAAGATATACTTAAGTTATTGTATTAAAATTCGTAACTAATTTATTGTCTAATTTTAAAAAAGGACTGCGGCTCCCCCGAGTAGCTTTTTCCTTCCATCAAAAACATATTCAATGACTTTTCACCAATTTTGATCAAACATTAGGTTTATTGTTCAGCTGAACTTTGGTTGTAAGTTAAATCTTTAAAATAAGTTGGTTTCGTAAATGACGAATTACATTTTCAGTAAGTTGATGACAAACACAAAAATTCCAAAAAAGATAATATTCAGGATATAAAACTTTTCCTGTACACACATATGTTTCTAAAATATCTTGAATGCATAGACAAAGATCTATTACATTTTAATTTTAAGTGCAGATTGAATAAGTTTCGTTTAAGCGTCATGTCGAACACATAACTAGACTAACCTCGAAACTAAACCCATAATTAATTATAAAAGTACAGGAAACGCCATTAGTATAACAACAAACTTTATTTCGACTTTAGTATAATGTACGAAAACAATACAGCTTAAATGAGGTTTAACTCGATTAATCTTCGTCAAATAAGCGATATGATAGGACCAATCTCTATAGAAATCAACTTGCGGAATCTTATTAGATCTGGATCATTAAACACCTAGACAGTAGTTTTTTTCATCAATGAGTTTAGGGCATTGTTTTCAACATAGGCCGAAATTATGGCAACTACGAAGTTTGGTTCATTGTGGCCTCGGTAGCTTAAGATTAAACATTTTATAAATATAACAAAGATTAATTTTCATCAATACACAAATCATTGTCCTTACATTTTCTTAAGAACAATATGCGAAATCCCGTTTTGCATTGCACGATAATTTTTAACTAAACTTTATTTTTGAAAATTCTTGTAAGGCATTTTTTACATTTTCACAAATTGCAACTGAAGTTTTATTATACAAGCATTGTTGCAAAAAAGCTGAATTTTATACCAAGAATGTATCAGCAACTACATCCCTTTGCCAATTTTAAATGTTTAGTCTACTATATTCTTTCATAGGCAAGATGATCCCAATTTAATAGCACCCTCATTTGAATTTGAACCATACAGCTTTAACGAAATGATTAAGGTCTGGCCATAGAACAAAATCAGGATCCCGCGCCTACGAAGTGAACGATTGTTTACATGTCACTGTAACAATTTACAATCGTTCATTAATCGTGGGCCCTGTCAGCTGACAGATTAATATATTAGCGGTACGACCACGTAATGATTTGCTTAAATTAATGACATTAACGTTGTATTGTATTCAACGTACGCACTCTGGACTGTATTGAGTTTCCTTCATTATTAGAATAGATTATAACATTCGTTAAATATAGTTCTAGGTAATGGTGGGTCGTTGAAGCTTTTACAGTCGACGATACGAGACCGTTTATATCCGACGATAAAATAGTTCAGAAAACAGTCTAATTTTCAACTGCTTCACGTCGCGAAAGTTCTAACCTATAACAATAAACTATTTTATAACAATATAATTTTTAACTAGTTAACGTCTATAATACACGTTGCGGAAAGGTCGTAATTTTATATCGTACGAGTCGCTAATCAATAGTAATAATATAAGGCAGTAAAACTACAAAAAAACAGTTTCCAATTTTATTACCAAGTTACGATTTTTTAATTCTATTTTAATTGATTAATTTTCTTTATAAGTTTTTTCAAGATCTATATATTGGTTTTTGAATTATACTTAAGAATATATATAAACATTTTCGTTTACCTCAGTTAACTAGTACAATAGTTTTTTTTTTAAATAGCAGAGGAGGCTAGTTTGTGATCACCGACGACACTACAACACCAGGAGAATCACAGATACACTGTCGGTTTTTTTAGAAATGTGTGAGCGCTAATCTTTACGGTTACATTCGTTCGGAAGCGACTAGAAAAATATAAAAAACGATCATCCAATCGACGGCTTGGAACTGGCTTTGTACGTATTATATCTAGCCAACCGACACACTACTTGCGGGAAGTCCCGTTTCAGATATCCTTATTGAGAGATTTCGCGCAGGGTGTGTGTGGGACGCTAAATATCCCGCTTTTCAGAAATAATATTCACGCACATACATTTTTTTTCAAATCTGTGTTCAAAATGAAAAAAATCTAATAGATGTGACACTTATAAGGTATTTTAAAAAAAATGAGCACCTTAAGAAAAATACTCATTTCAAAAGCAAATTATAGTTTTAATTTAAGATAAGTAGTGTAAATAAGGCTATAATTATTAGGTAAAAAGCAAATAGATAACGGCAATTATTATTTTAAATTTTATTTCACTCTTATTTTGATTTCGAAAAATCTCACTTTTGGTGTTTCGAACAAACGTAGGTAATTAGATCCCGCTTTTTAAATAATCCTTGTCAAGAGTTTAAAATCATTATTTTCCGCATACTTATTTTGAAGTTAGTAAATATATTTTTAAATCTACAGTTTGGGATAAAATAGGGTTTGGTTACTTTAGGCCGATTCACGATAAGACTTTTGAAACAAGAAATTTCTGTTGGTAAAACTAGCAGAAACTAGTTTTACCTACAGAATTTTCACAGAATTACATTTGAATGATGGTTAACAAAATGCCTAAAGATAATTGTCAGTCACCGCGTTACGCGTTAGGTTATCCGTCAGTCAATTTAATGACTATGGTATTTAAAGTGACAGCAAATTCTAATAGTAAATTAATAAACCTAACCAAAACATCTATAGGATTTATTACTAGTTTCCTTAGTAACCTAACCTTTGTCACGTGTTGGTCCGGGCTCCTTTGCAGAATAATATCTGCCTTCCTGTCAGGCAGCTCGTAAAAGGCGAGCATAGGCTTATCGTCACTAACACCGTGACATATGAATAGGTGGTAGAGTTTCGCAGCGACTTACCCATGTCATGACGTGTTCCAGTTCGGAGGGTAAGGTAGCCGGTAAACTTACTTTTGCTCGAAGCCTAACATCCCGGCCTCAGGTTAGCAACGCACCGTTACCACCTTGGTGTCTCTTGGCGGCGAGAATTTCAAACCATCAGGAAATCCGTCTGCTTGTTTGCCTTCCAATATATTCCAATAATTATATAAAAAAAAGTAATGGCCCAGTCCGTGAAAGTGCTTTTCTCTACATTTAGGTGTCACAGGATTTTTCAGAAAAAAGTCAGTTTTCCTTAGATTTGTCTAAGCCCGTTACTTTGATCATTAGAAAACTTTCAATGTTCCACATACGGGTCTGATGATCCGAAACAGATACGATTTGAAACGCTGCATTCTGCATCGCGCCGGCAGAAACTGTCCGCCGGTATAAGTCCTTAATTTGTTTATAATACGGGGCATACGGACTAGCTAGGGAGTGGGTCACTGTAGACACAAGTAATTGGGACAGTATAGGTCAAAGCATATAAGCTGGCCTTAAAGTGTAAACAACGATATAATATTTGGTATATGCTGTAGCATCAAAGATCAAAGATTAAATTGTTTCACTACTAACGTCGCGATTTGATAATTCCTTTTGCAATAATAAGAATAAAATACGTACATACATACACACATATCTTCACGACAACTCCCTAATGGAGTAACGGAGAGTATCTTTGTAAAATACGTTCTAGACGGTTGTAAAGAAGCCTTCCAAAGAAGGTAACCTTGGAGATAACTTTATTTCCATCTTCTAATTGTTATTGAATTCGGATTAAATCTACAGTCCATACGGATGTAAAACCAATGTTTACAACCGTCAAGAACCATAGATACTATTTATTTGCTGAGAAATGTATTTCAGAAATACTATTTAAATTATGCGCTTCGGCTATGTTCGTCAAGCTTAGGAAGTCCGAATGTATTTTAAAGATATCTATATAGAGTTGTTATTACACATAATTAATCATTCCGCTTAAATTTAGAGTAGGTCAGCCAATTTAAAAATAAAAATATGTAGTGTAAAAAGAGTAAAAAGTGTAAAGCCGAAACGAAAAATTTAAATAGTAGGACTGTAGGTACTTTTAGTTGTTACATATTTTGATAATTCCACACTTTTTACAATATGACATGCAAAATTATAGTAATCTTAATTAATTTACAGAAAATGTAATTACACATTATCAGGATTAATCAAACTTTTTACAAAAACAATTTAGAATATATTATTCCAATGACTCCAAAAATTTGTAGTTATTATTTTTTCTTCCTGCGATGGAAGGGACCACAAAATAGTTTTTAAACACAAGCATTAGAGTAGTAGACAAGTTAATGATGATTCCATACATTTTCTAATCATTCCAGTTGTGGTTTTAGTTATACCTTACTCGCCAGTCAAACACCACTAATTAGATCAGTTTAACTATAATTAGCTTCTTAGGTTCGATCAACTTATGTTATTTGTCCAGAGATATTCATTTATAGCAAAAAAGTATCTTCACGCCCATATCAACGAAGAGGTAGGCAACAACCAAGGCACCCACGACTAGCCAAAGACACTATGTCCCACAATGTGATAGGTGGCAACCGGGCACATATCCAATACCGAGCAACGTTATTTATTAGAAAATTGGAAAAAAGAAAAAAAAAACAAATTTTCTTTTTGTTTCCCGACCCAGGATTCGAACACGGGACCTCATGCAGTCAAGTCCAACACCTGGACCGCTAGACCACAGAGGCGATTTATTCATTTATAAATAATTGATTATAACCTCATTGAGAATGAACGAGTATCGAAGAAATGGATAAAGGTAAAGACGGTCTCAAGTCAATCAGCTACAACACCATTCTAGAATCAGCGACCACCCAGGATATTACGAAACGGATACGAATTTTATGAAAAGAGTGTTCTCAGTCTTGAAACGTCTCCAACGTGTTTGGGATAATTTTGGCGTTGTGGATATATCCGCCGTCCGGAGTCAACGGTGACCACTTGCCATCAAGTGACCCTCTAGCCCAAGTGCCTCATCACTATATAGCATAAAACAAAGTCGCTTCCTCTGTTCCTTTGTATGCTTAAATCTTTGAAACTATGCAACAAATTTTAATGCGGTTTTTTTAATAGATAAAGTGATTGAAGAGGAAGGTTTGTATGTAAATTTCATAACCGTATGAAGCCGGGGCGGTCCGCTAGTATTTTATAAAAAGAAGACATTGTTAGTAATAAACGGTTTGGAAAATTTGAAATGATTACAAATTTAAGAAATTAAAAAACGTTAAATAAATATACACTGTAGTTTTTATTTTCATAATTATATAAAACTTATATATGTGCAATAAAACGAGTTTGAAGAGTCGTAGCGAGAAAATATTTAAATAATAACTGCAATAAACGTATATTACATAACTTAAAAAACATAAAAAGTATTAGTTTTTCAAAAATAATTAACATTCATATATACTTACGAGATTTAAATGAAAGCGAGATTAGAGATTATTTTCAACACAGAGTTATATATAAGTATTCAACGGTGCGCCACTAGACGTAGAATCAAGCCAACAGACAGACCGACAGCATCAAAACGGCAAAACTTTACGTAATTTTAAGAAAATATTGAAGGAAAATACTTATTGCTGATACAATAACATATTCGTATATTATCCTACAAAGATACTTTAATAATGATAATTGAACCTATTTTATACTTGATTATTATACTTTTTCTAAGTATATTTCTATATATATTTGTTCTAAGTATAGCTATAGGTAATTATAAATATAATAGGTTTTTCGTACACGATGCCTTCCATTTTATTTTTACAGCTCCATTTTTTTTGGATTGGCTGAAAGAAATTTCTTTAGTTAGAGATAAGCTCGCTTTTTGTGCATTTTTACTTCTCCTGTATTTTGTGCGTTTTAGTTTTTTGTATGCTATAAAGTATTAAATAAATAAATAATAATAATAACAAACACGGATCGTCTATACAGACCAAACGTTAATGTCGTATAGGATGCCTTTTGGTAGTCAGGTTTCCTTATACTCTAGTCTTTACCTTACTAAGTGGAAAACGTAAGTAGCAAGCACTGACATTATGACGGCAAAAATGAATCAGGTAGTGGTAGGTAGAGTAAGTTATGATTCATCGAAGTCGATAAGTAAAAGCGGAATTTTTTTATTGATTTAAAAAATAAGTAAAAAAGTGAATTGTATTCTGGTTATCTATATATATATTAATACATGATGCCAAAATTTTAGGCCCCTTTTTACGAAAATTGCGCGGACGCAGAAGCTTAAAACTTGGCACACTTATAGTTTATGTGTAGGAGAAGTGCAGAACGCTAATAGTTTTCGATAATAATGCTTATAAAGTACAATAAATAAAACATTACCCACCCTACTATACATTGGACACACAAACAAATATATTGATGATCACAGATGGCGCACTAAAAAGTTTGGAAACAAAGTAGTTGGTCTTGAGAAATGAAGATGGCGTTCTTATCAACAAGATATTAAAATGTATTATGGTCAAATTTCGACCAACGTATTAAATGTACATATCATCACAGCTGTATCCCTAAAGAATCAGGCAGAGGTACAAACAGGTATTTGTGTGGCACCTACAAATTTCGCTATCTGTAAGTCCAAAGGTTGACTGGTGGAGAATGTCAATAAAAATGTACACCATTTGTACAAACAAATTTTGTTTGATATTCAGCCAACCACGATTAGCCCAAGATACTACTTATTCCTAAAGTGTGACACGTGGCAACCCTATAGTCAACCGAACAGTTAACCAATCCTGGCAAAGGCGTAATTATCAGAAAAAAAACACATTTTGAGCTGATTAAGAAATTAACTGCAAAGTTTCATCACCCGGTTTTCCTTGACCATGAAATAAAAATTATATACGAAATGCGACAGCGGAAATTACCTATTGAGGAAAATATTTCTGTCTCGTCTGTATCTATTGGAAGTCAATTTATTTAAACTAGCTATTGTTTATGTTTTTTTCTAAATACAAATACTTTTAGATTTATTTGCTAGTGAGTTTGCCAAACTTTAAAACAATAAAACGATGCTTCTTCGCAAAAACTCAAGTGTTTCATCCTAAAATAACATTAAAGAGTTGAAATGGAGCTCTTATTAACCCAAGGTATGTTGCCAGCCCGAGGCCAAAGAGGAGAACCTTTCTCTTTAACTCGGCACACGACAGTGGCGAGCATTAACTTTATGTCGGCAGAATTAGACAAGGCGGCTACAATCCGGGCAAGTCCTTGCTGAGCTTTACCTAACAAACAAGTTACCTACAACAGTAGCAAAGTAGTTTTTAAGCGAACACGGCTCTCCTGATGTTAAAAGGAAAACGTAGCCTATAGACACCATAGATGTTATAAGTAAGTTACTGTCCAGTAATCAGACTACCTACCCTTCACACTATAACACAACAGTGCCAAACAAATAGGTTAAGCGACGGATTCCTGCTAAAGCAAGTTGGACAGCTCTCCAGCACCAGTGCGGTTAAGTTTGTAAGGACCCATAAAAAGTATGCTCGTTTCTTACGAGTTGCAAGACAGAGAGGCAGATAGTCTATTCTACAAAGAGGACCTGGACCAACACGACGATAACTAAGAGGTCGATAACGCAACTCGATGAGACCACTGGTATTGTAGCAATTAATAGGTCGTAGTTTCCATTTGTCCCATTTGCCTGATCTTCCACAAGTACAAATAACACTTTTAAATAAATACAGGAAGGTTTATACGTTTGACATATTAATATAAAACATTTGATTATGCCACAAAAAACAAATTAAAAATTCTTGATGTCCCTGTAAAATAAAATAAACAAAATAAGGTTAAATGTTGTGAAAGTCAGTATAAATTTTATTTTACATGCTACCTATGGCGAAATAACTTTATCCATTATAAGACTTGTGACATTCGAGTCTGGGGTTCGATTCGAGGGGGTCTGCATATCCGGGTCTCGGTGTTTATTAAATTGATTGTAGTACCTATTTCCATGTATCTATCTTTGTATGTATCTTTGGCTAACATCCATAACACAAGCATATAATTTGTTCACTTTGGGGTTAGATGCGATTTGTGTAATTAGTACAGGGATATTTTTTTATTTATTACCCTGAATCATGCAAATCATTGAGGTTTTTAAATACTATTCAAACTTAATATTGTATTATGTGTTTAGTCAGTAAATAAATTAAAAAAAAGTATTTTAACTTAATTTAATTTAAAAAAACTTAACCGCGAGATACAATGTAGATAATACTAATAATCATTATAATATTGACATTCACGGAAATCAATGAGGAAAATACGTATTCTTAGATTACAAAGAAACTAGTTCAATATAGTTGTTCAATTCCAAGTTAATAGGCAACAAATCATTTTAAATATTACATGCCTAAATGTTCGGCGATTCGTTAGTGCTTTAGCCTCGATAATAATTAGCCTAGTAACAATTTTCAACAACACAGAAATTTATAATAGACGTATACGATCCCTAAATGCATGAGCTTTTCAACTTAAGAAAGTAAATTTAAGCCCGTATCTCCGCAGACGTCGACAGAGGTATAATGGGCACCCACGATTAGCCGAAGTAACATAAGTACCGGAAATAGGTGGCAAATCTTTCACCAACCGGGCACATATCCACTCCCGAGCAACGTTTTCGATTTGAAAATTAAAAATACACATTTTTTTATTTTTTGTGGCCCAACCCGTGGATCGAACCCGGGACCACAAAAAGTCAAGTCCGACGCCGGACCGCTAGGCTACAGAGACGCTGACTACAGTTAAAACATTACTTTTTTACTATGTTTAATTTAAATAGACATTTTGATGAGATACACTTCAGGCAAAGTGAAAGACGTTTTCAGCAAGTTGAACGTCCTAGACTCAAGGTCCAACAGTTCGGTCCCAGCTGGTGACCGCCGAGCGGTTCAAGGGCGTCAGGTGAATGCCACCAGTATTTGCCCTGTCTCTAGCATAAACGACAGCTTGCCGAAGCCGGATGAATGTTCAGCGCCCACGTAATATGTTTTAAAATCACATATGCTCAATTCTACATTTAGATTTAGTAACAAAAGTATAATACCACCATCAATGTTAGGATTTTCGTAATTAGTCAGTGGCTTCATTCTCATCCAAATAGAAACGAATCTCCAAATGTGTTGCTAGGTCAACACTCGTAAATACCTGTACCGAAATGGGTATTTTTTTAATATTTTTTTAAGGCACAAGGAAGAATCTTATGAAGATAAAATCTGGAAATGTTGCTAGGAAGCTATGAAAGACATTACTTTAAGTTTTCCACGTACAAAGTATTACTAGTTGCCAATGTTAAATGGCACGACTTTTTTATGGCATTAGGCAGCGCACAAGCACACAGGTCTCCTGATGGAAAGAGGCCACTGTGGCCTAGACACCATAAATGTTACTGGTGCGTCGCTGGACAGTGGCCGAGATGTGTCCTATTGAACAGGTTTATCAACTACCCTACACTTCCAACCGGAACATAACACTGTCATTATGGCACCAGGAATACGTAAGGCGGTGAATCCCTACCCGGGCAAGCTGCGGCAAAGCTCTATCATCAGTGGTCTTGTTGGTATTGACCCATGTAACCTATGTTCGCCGCCTACAAGCTGCCTGACAGGGAGATAGAGGATCTATTCTATACAGACGATACGGACCAACACGGGGAAAAGTTCAGCTAGTTCTTATTAAAATATTCCAAAAGAATCGAAGAAGTTGCTGCACTTCATTTTCTTGTCACTAAATGTTAACAATCCGCTAGTAATGTGTTCAAGAGTACTTAAAAAGACATAACCGATTCCAAATTGCATAAAATCGAGTTTCAAGAGTAGCCCTACTGTTTGTTGTAGGATGAGTAATAGCGGAACATACAACAAAAAAAGTGTGTGTGTGTACTTATGTACACGCGTTAGAAGTTATACTTCTTCGGCGTAATAACATAGAAATCTTTTTAAAAACTAAAATGTTATCTATAGCTAACTTCATAGCTAACTTCATCATGTCGGTTTTTCGAGACGGTGTGCGCGCGCATCGTAAAAATTTACCCTCATCATTTTTTCCTAACGCGCCAAAAGAAGTATAACTTCAAAAAATATAATCGTTTTGCTAAACTCCTCCTTTCTGAAATCGGTTAAAATATACTAAAATAGAGTTCAATTTCACCTCGTGCGAGGGCATGAACAATTCCAAGAAAGTAACACAATATAACTGTTGTAAATATCAGTTTTATCACGTAGCTGTAGTTCTCCAGATAACAGAACAATATAAAGATATTCTCGGTAGGGGATAACAAGTTACACCTGCGGGAGTCGCGATACTTCCAACAGGGATAGTATTCTTTTGATGAAAAAATATTTTACTTCTTACCTGGATGCAAGCAAGGGTATTTTCGCCTTTATAGAAATAACAAAAAGAGTTTGAGGATAGCTTTATGGATATTTGTTACTCTTTCAACCAGAAAATATTAAACGGATTTAGATAAAACTGATTTAGAAAAACCAATTAAACGGATGTAGATAATGTAGTTTTTACTGAAATTTAACAAGAATTAAAGTAAAATATCTAAGTATATAAAAAAATCATACATTTAATACAAATTTAACACACAAATTCCGCAAATAAATATTTTCATTTCATTAGGTTGGCATAAAATATTTACAGATGGGTATAAAGAGGACAAGAGACTGGGAGCTGCCTTTTAAGACCAGACATTAAATTATAAAGATTTTTTAGAATTAATATTAATAATAAGAACTTTTGTGATATAACTTTGGCATTGCTAACAATCTATTTATTTGATAGAAATAAACAAATAGTTGCAATATCGTCTGATAGTCAGAGTGCTTTACATCTGGATCGTTGTTCTTCTGGTTACAGAGGTCAGTCTATAATATTTGCCTTTGAAATTTTATATTATAAGTATTTTAAAACTAAAAATGTAAATTTCAAACAGTGGATACCATCACATTTATGAGGTAATGAAGAGGCAGATCAAATTTCTAAATTAGTAACATAGAGCCAAATAATTAATTTTTCATTAGACTTAAACTTTAAGTTTTATTTTAAATTAGCTGATCCGACGAACTTCCTTCCACCCATTCAATTTGTATTAGCGGAAAAATCAAAATATTTTTCTTAGTTTTCTCGAAATTAGTCGAACGGGATAAAAAAAAAGTATCTTATGTCGGTCTCCTGGTTTTAAGCTACCTGAGGGCTATAAATGTTCAGCCAAATCGGTTAAGCCGTTCTTGAATTATAAATAATGTAACTTTCTTTTCTTTTCTGTAAGATGTGAGCCCATCAAAAAGAAGTATGTTACTGATGCAAACATTTAAATTACACCAAAAAACGACACACATACACGTCTTAAAAATACATTATGAATGTAATAAACGCATTGCTAACTATCCAGACCGGAACACAACAATGGCGTAGGCTATTTAGCAGAAACAAGCTAGGTAGGGCGACTTGTCATACAACTTGCTACCCAGTCATGGTCACGGTCTTAGTAACAAACGAATCAAAATTCACTTTTTATGAAATGTTTTATTGAATCAGGAATCTTTGCGGAAATCCAATGTATAACAGATGTAGAATAATAACTACAGAAATATAATATAGAAATAACGTAGCCACCGCGTACCACCGCGCCCAGACCTTCGTTAGGCTTGTCATATTCTGTGTCATTTCTAACTAACAGTTATTTACAAGGGTTCCGTGAAATTAGCGAATAAATACATCTTTTTTAAGAACTTTTTAAGGCCCCGTGTTGGTCCAGGCTCCTTTGCAGAATATACCATTTGCCTTCACGCCAGGCAGGTTGTAAAGGGCAAGCATAAGCTTACCGTCACTAACGCCGTATTTAGTACCACAGCCTTATCTAATCCTGTCACCATAACGTCATCACTTGCCGTTGACGTGTCGGTCCGGAGGATAAGGTAACCGGTACACTTACTTTGTCTCAAGGTCCCGGCCTCAGGTTGGCAACGCATCATTACCACTTTTTAAGGTCTTTAGGCGGCGTGAATTTCTTACTACTAGAAAATCCGTCAGCTTGTCTTTCAATTTAAGAAAAAAAAGGAATGGTTGGGGTTGGCTAACATTGTAGTAAAACCGGCACCAAATAACAATGTAGGTATATTTCTACCTTCTGCTTTTGATGAAAAAATCTTTTACTCTTTGTTATGTCTAACTATCCATGGCTTCCTTAGCAGATAAATTGAAAATGAAAAGCATACACTGCCGTAAATTGTGAGACGTCCCCTTAGAATTTAGTAACAAAATAAGCGGGAAAAAATAATACTTTGTACTGTCACAATATTCGCATAAAAATGTTATGAAAAGTATTTCACGTCCTTAATAATATACCTACGAATGCTCGTAGATTTTTTATTGGCGACGTAAATAGGATAGTTGAGCGCCTGATGGTCGGTGGTCACTACCAGGAGAATCTCGACGTGTGTTCCTGACCTTTCAAGACTACAACTCTTTTCTCAAAGGTTCCGAAGTCGTATCCGTTTGGAAATTCTACTGTCAGTAACTGGTTCCACTAAGGTGTTCATGAGTTTAAATAAACTAATTAAAAAACATGCAGGTTATAAATTCAGCGATTAGCATGTTGGACATTCAAAGCCCGGTTAGTTGAAGGGTTAGCGTAAATACCTAGCACCCACAAGGCTCGAGTTCAATTTCAGACAGGGGCAGGCATTTATACATACATTTTTCCGTTAAAATATCTCTATTTCTAGATTAGTGTTAATTAAATATTATGTGGTTATCCCTGACTTCGTCAGCGTAGTATATTTTCATAGAAACTTTTATCCCCCATCAGAGTCCTTTGGGGGAATTTTAAAGAAATTATCTTATGTTTGAGTTCGTTTCTTCAACTCTTTGCACACAAATTTCATAAAAACCGGTCCCGCAATTAAACTTTTAAAGCGTAACAGACATACGGATTTCGAAATTATAATATTGCTATAATATAACATACAGTATATGTTGTTTACTATTCGTTAAATTGTTTTACATACCTATATTTTTGTAATGTACCTATCCTTTTTAATAAGCTTATGCATACATTTTTTACTCATCTTGACCTCATCAAACGAAAAATATATGATTCATTAAGTATAACTCAGATCATGATAAAACTAACATGGAACTTATATGGAACCATCTTTCTAAAAAGAACCATAAAAATCCGTTTTATTATTAACGGAGTAATAGCGTAACAAACATACAAAAAAATACATACAGCCAAATTGAGAACCTCGTCCTTTTTTGGAGTTGGTTAATATTTGGAGTCATATTTTTGCAGTTTTGCCACCCAAATTAATTTGTTTGTTTATAAATCACAGACAAAACCGCGGACGACATTTAGTTTAATACAACGTTATAAAAATTTACATGGCGGTGAACAATTCAACAATGTATATGAAGTCAAATGTTCACAGAATAATGCAATCTACGAGGTCATCTGGCCATAGCTGAAGGATATACAAACAAGGTTGTCTTTGAGGTGACTTCCTTTACGTAAATCTTTTATTTGTTGTACATTTTAATACTAGCTGTACCCGCGACTTTGGGTAATAATCACTCGGTTAAAAAAAAACATTCCTATCCAGGGGAAAGATCATTATGATTATGAGTAACCATGTTTAATATCTAAGACGTAAAAGGATCTTTAACGATGTCTTTAATAATGGTGCAATTCCGGGACAAAAAGTGGCCTTCGTGTTGTTTTATTTTCGTTTACCCTCCTATGAAAGTCCTATTAAAATCTGTTCAGCAGTATGAACCATCTGTTCAGCAGTTCCAGAAATGAACCCGTAATGAAAGACATACATTTTCAAAGATGTTAGCGTCATGTAAATAAACGTAAGCACTCTTTTAAGACAGCAGTTATTTCAAAATCACAAAGAGATATAGATTCTAAGGATGTAAAAAGTGTTTTTGTGATTCAGTATGCTTACTGACTATGATCTCTAGAGAAAACTATTATAAAATTACATGTACTTAACAACTTGAGTGAAACGTATGTATAATTTATAAATACAGAAAGACAAAACATTCAGTTTGTTTTGGTTACAGTTATATTAAAATAAATAACAGACAGACGCTTCCAATTTATTTATATGTTTATAAAGTTCTTTGTGAGTCAAACATATTTCATAGTAAAGTGTTTTGTTATGAATGTTATCAACGATCTCTTTAATTTAAATCTTCTATTGTAATACGTTCGAAATTATTTTAGTAAATTCTTTTACATGTAGACATCTATACCAGTCTTTCCCAAAGTGGGCGATAACGCCCCCTTGAGGGCGCTTGATTTAGGGGGGCGATAAGAAAAAAATGGGGACGATGGGTAACTTGTAATTCAAACTACTACTTGTATTTTAAAATTCACTGAAATTAAGTTCTTCTTTTTGGCTACATCCATATTTATATTCTACTTCTACTATTGTTGGAATATAGCACATACAATAAAATTGGATAATGATTTTGAATAAAAGACACGCTAGATATTGTAAAATTGCATTATTATTGCTCTTTGCTAATTTGGTGTTGGTCCGGCCTCTTTTGCAGAATAGACCATCTGCCTTCCTGCCAGGCAGCTCGTAAAAAGCGAGCACGGGCTTAACGTCACTAACACCGTGATATCTGACTTTAATTAGGTTACTATTTATTCATTTTTATTTTTCACAAAACAAATGAATTTCAAAACACAAGTAGGTAAGTTATAACCCAACTTCCTATATACCTTTAATGAACCTGTACATCATAAGCGAGTTACCAACATAAGCTACTCCTCAATAAAATAGTAACTTCTTAAGTCCTATTTACAAAAGAATTTATACCAGTTTATTTTTTATTTTTTGAAAGGACCCCCTTTCACGCGAAACAAATATGTTTTTGACATGGCAAAAAAACATGAGGGCATTAAAACTAACAGATTTCTATATGAAATAACTTTGGGAACCTTTGGTTTAGAACCTCAGTCTTTGTAGAGACGTTGGATCTTTGTATGTGTTCTAAATTCTGTACAATGACCGCCTCGTTGTTTGAGTGGCTAGCGTACACGGCTAACTACACCGACCAACTGTGAGGCTCGGGTTCGATTCCCGACGGGGGCAGGCATTTGTGTGATGAAAATTTAAATGTCTGCATTTCCGGGTCTGGGTGTTTATTAAATTTATTCTGGTATCTATTTAAAATTTAAAGTATTAGAATCGTTGACTAACAACCATAACACAAGTATATATATACTTTGGGGTTAGATTCAATTTGTGTAACTTGTCCAGAGATATTTATTTATAAAGTTCTAAAGATCTTTTTAGATTTTACTTCTGTACCGCTTTCGACATTTCGATCTCGCACTAATCGCCGCATTGACGCTTTCCACTAACACCATCTTAATGTCTCTAACTGTTCCCTTCAAAAGAATGTTCTTAATACGTTGTATGAACAATCAATCTTTGGAATAGTTTTTCTCAAACTATGTTTCTAGTAAGCATCCGACAAAAGTAGGTATTTGAAGAGAGTTAATAAACTTTTAATCAACTTAGAAAAAGGAGGTCATACATTCAACTCATATATTTATTTATATAATGTATGTCTATCAATTGAAAGAGCGTACTTCCAAGGTGGTCCTATTGACACCAAGTCCGGATCTGCTAATGGAATGCCAAGGAAATCGATGTAAATATTTATATAATATATATTATAATAATTAATATATATTATAAAAATATATAATATAATAATTTTGTGTATCTAGATAACTTATTTATTGAAGTCAAAGTTTCTTTTGCAATTTTACTGAGCTCTAATTATTAAAAGGGTTTGCTTCGGCATCTAACCTGTATTGCTTATTTTTTTTAGTAAATAACGTAGAGATGTGATCCATCAGTCATACGTGCGATATTGTCTGTTAAGTAATAACCTATCTAGCTATCAAAGTAGATTGTAAATGTGGAAGTTGCAACAACACTCCACTGACCGCTGACCTATCCGGAGATGTCAAGTCGAATAGTTCAGCATGGTTTGAATCGTGGAGTAGAACTCAAATTTATGTGTGCAACATATATAAATCCAGCTTTTGATGGCAATACAATTTTGGCATATATAATTTTGGTATCAATAGGTGACGTATAAATTTCCATCAGAAAATGCATTTGCTGGTTTGCCTCTAAGACCAGCTGTTTATTTTCCTATTTAACTAATTAAACAAATAAACTTAAAACATCTTACTACACATACATATATCATAGGAGAAGAAAAGCATACATGTGGACAATTCATTTTATAATATCTAATCACATAAACAAACATAACATTGCAGCATAACAATGTGAGGATAAGTCCAAGGATTTCTTTCAATTTATCTAGTTGCATGTAGTGACATCTAGTATTAATAGCCAGAATTACTGACACTGAATTGTCCAGAAACTTTAAATTAAATTTTAAAATATCAGACAGTTATCAGTTATCACTAAGGTCTTATTTTACATTTGTCACTAACTCCTGTTCCATTAAGTGTTGTCCAGATGCTAGTCCAACCAACCTACTCGACACTATACTGCTACTACACATTCAGTTCATTTCTAGACTCAGATGACATTATTCACGTCATAGACTATACAAGTGGTACTTGTGTGTGTCGATATTAATATAAAACTGTCACCGGATTAGAATCACAGCCTCACACCTTAGCCTTAACTTTAGAAGTCTTCTACCTTAGATCTAGTCAACATCTATATTTACATATCTTCTGTTTTGCCACCACCATTGGATAAAACCTGAAGGATTTGAACGTAGAATGACAATCTTAAACACCCTGGATACCTACATTCATATTGTATATCAGCTTTGTCAATCTTTCATCTGTGATTCTTAAAACATGACCAAACAAACGGCACATGAATTTTCTAGCATTAACACTTTCTTTTAATTCCACTCATTAATTAATTCTAATAAATAATAGCAAAACATGTTCTAGCTTTTCAAATCTTGACATTTTACATGTGTATTAGACCCAATTTAAATAAATGGCATGCAAACTTAGAACTAGTCCTTTATCGTATCTTGTAGCATTAAAGCATAAAACATAAATGCCATCAGGAAAAATCTTTTAAGTTGGATGAAATTAAATATGTTCACAAATTTTGTCTAAATGGTTCAATTGTTTCAGAGTTTATTCCAAATATACACTGCAATATGAGCATTTTTATACAGCATAGAAATAAATTTCATTTGACATTATAATTCATATTATAATATAATAAGAGAGAGAGGAGAGTTAATTTTCAAAGACACTAAATAAGATATTGACTTTTTCATTATATTTTCTAGAAATATTTTACAAGTAACATGGGACTTATTTAATAATCCTGTTTCCACATCATATAAATATCAACATGAGGCACTAACTGTGGATCCTGCTGATACTTTTTAGCGGCAGTTGTGTGATGAACATTTGTATCATTCTAATTTCATTTCCATATTAGTTGCCTCAGCAAACTTGGTACTACAGGCAGGGTAGTACAAGTTTGCTGGGACACCTGCCTGTGCTATGTTATTTTTTTGAATTAACATTTATTATGCTATTTGAAGCGGAGACAAATGCAAAAATCAGATCATTTAAATCCTAATAATTGTATCATTAATCATATGCATTGAGCTTAGTTACAAGTGATTTAACCAGACAGATAATGTTATATAGACCTACTATACACATTTAATGTATTTATATATATTGCAGTCTCACAGTTCAGTTTGATCAATTTCTGTAAATTATTGAGATACTTATATATTTCTAGACAAGGCAAGAATAAATACTAAACTATTGAACTATTGAATATAATAACAATTATTATAATTAAACTATGGACTAAATGCAAATAGGTTATTTGATCTTAATAAATGTTGTTTATTTAAAACATACATGTCATCACAACAAGTCTCTTACGGGGAGGGCAGAGAGTATCAAGTGCCAAATTTCAATTTCATGATCCTTGTGGGGACCTGCTTCGCTTCCTCCATATTCATTTAACTTTTCATACACAAACGCCGGTATTGGAGAATTTTGACATCAACCTTGGATAAAACCATAGCAATTAGATTGTGTAATGTGAACCTAGGTTTCCCTGAGTACCTACATTCAGCAGCATTAATCTCTGCAATGTCAATCTTTTGTCTGTCATCCATTCCACATGGGCAAACCAACAGAGCATGCCCTTTCTCATTTTAAAATCACCACTTTCTTTAAACTCCACTCTTTCTCGGATCTCACTGTTACTGTATACATATTTACATTTAAATATATATTTGTTTAAGTACATATTATATTTGACACAAGATCAATTAGAGATTGACAATGTTTTTGCTTTAACACTAGAAATACATAAAAAGAATAGTGGCAAAGGACAAATATTCACAAAACAATCAGGATCGCCTTAATATATAACACTCATCACTCACTCATCATTTTCATATAATATTTATATGCTACAAGTTATGTTTTAGGTTATAAAGCAAAATAATACTGGCATTTATTAACGGGTAATTTTATTTGATGCCTATTCAAACATAAAATTTCGCCTTCTGTTAAAGATTTTTTAATCATTGATGTACGTTTGTTTATCTCAATGTTTACTCGTGATTTACTAACTCCTTTAAAATATTTTAAACAATTTTTAGCATAAACAAAACAATGTTTTATAATAAAGGCAGGTATGTAAAATAGCTGATTCAACTTGTGTTTACATTATTTATAAACAAAGCAATTTTATTGAGTTTATGTGTGAGTAATTAGTCTGGTAGTTCTACAGTAATATTATCCTCATATTTTTATAACAAATTGATTTAGGGATACATTTGAATCCCTATAAACGTAAACAAAGTAAGCAACTTTGTGACGCTTTCATTCACGCAATGTTCTAATCGATTTCCAATTTTTCTTTTGGGCAGTAGCGTCTGTAGAAACAATGAAAAGTTTTTTTACCTTCGTTTTCGAGACTCCACGATGCCGCTTTAATTTTCCGACGCTGGTTACAGTTACTCAAATCACTTATCATCACAATACTATAAACTTTATAAAACTATTTTACCATCAAAAGTGCAAATATTATCCTTAGTTTAATTTTTATAAAAACATAAAATACACAAGCAGGACATATCCAGCAAGGGTTCAGACATGACAGAAATTATAAAAAACAAACCAATAGGAAAAAAGAGAAATGAAATTATGACGCGCATGCGCACAACTGCTGTTTGGTCGGTAAAACAGTTTAAAAATCGGATCTACGCACAAGAAAAATCTGAAAAAGGGTTCAATTAAATAACTGTTTTATTTTTAAAAATTTAATTTAATAAACTGTAACCTTTTTGTTGTATGCGATTTTAGTGTTAATACAAAAAGTAATTCGAAGTTAGAATTTGTTTTCTCTGTATGAAACCATCTAGTGGTACCTAAAGGTACTATGTCGATAGATTCAAGCATATAATAAAAGATGTCGCTTTCACTATTGTAAACAATAAAACTCTTTTACTTTAACAGATGGCGCTAAACGCAGCCACAGCCAAAATTTGTATTTTGTGATCACGCTATGTCTATACATTATAATATACTAGCGTCCCATCCCGGCTTCGCACGGGTATTAAAATATATACGTATAAACCGTCATCTTAAATCACTTTATCTATTAAAAAAACCGCATCAAAATCCGATGCGTAGTTTTAAAGGCTTAAGCAGACAAAGGGACATAGGGACAGAGAAAGCGACTTTGTTTTATAGTATGTACTTGGTGATAACTGGTATAACAGATGCGTCGCTTATATTACCAGACCGCGAATATGCATTTTCGCTAGTACTTTACGTTTGTGGAGATTCGCGGTGTTTATGTCAAAAATCGACAAATGATAACATTCGCGGTGATACAATTTTTGAAATTGCGGTCTCTTATTGGCCGTTTTGTTAGGATGTTATAGGTCAAAAAGAAGTAAAATTTATTTCTTTATTCGGTAAATTAAAAAAAAGTTGTGTGTGCTATTCACACACGATAGAAGTGAAACTTCAGTAAATCGACAAAATAATGAGATGAATATATATTTGTGTCTCTTAACTGCAAAAAAATGAGATGAATATATATTTGTGTCTCTTACCTGTCGTTTTTCCATTGCACTCGTTTTCAAATCATAACGATTCTAAAGAAGTTTCACTTCAAAAAAGCGTAACTTAAAAAATGCATATTTGCGGTGTTGTAATATAAGCGACGAGATGTACTTATATGATAGATACGATAATATTTAAACTACTGTACTTACTAAACCTATCTAGTTAAGTAGCTAGCAAACCCTGGTACTTAACTTTAATATGTACTAAGATAATATTGAAGAGGCATGTCTAACCTTTAGGTTGATTGAACAATACTTTACTAATTCCGTGTTAAGGTTGGGTTTCAATTTATTCAATAGGCAATGCTTAAAATAGGCACCAAAATAGCTAGCTATCAAGCTAAACTTTTTTATTTACAAGTTAAACACGTCGCTACCGTCTTTGTTGGCGAAAGTCTGAGCGCGAGCGTGTCATGATATTTTTTATGAGTTAATGAGCTATTGGTGTTGGAAAAGGGGTCTATGATTGACACATAATTAATATAAAACGAGTTGTTATAGCAGATAGTAGAAAACTGTAATAGGTGAAATAGTTAGGAGTTTTGGCGCCATCGAGAGAAAAGATGGTCGAAGTTTTTTCATAATTATTGAATTTCGTCTTTATTACGAGTGAAATTTGTCAATTTTGGTGGCATTTTGTACAATTTTGTTCAGTGAAAGTGCACAAATGAAATAATCATGACGAAATTAGCGTATCGTGTATTTCCTCATTGCCGCCAAATCTCATTACATGAGCTTGAGTAATGAGGCCACCGCTTTACCCAAGAGCCTGACATGACTTACTGACGACTTATGACTGATGACTAATTATAAATAATTAAAATTGACATAAAATTTGATGCAAATGTCTACTTGACTAATGGCAAAATACTAACGTGAAGGCCAAATCCTAAAGAAAGAAGAAAAGGAGAAATAGTCACCCTAAAAGTCACCTAATCGCCCCCGTGTTCTAGCGGTCTAGCGTCGAATTTGACTTCTTGAGGTCCCGCTTTCGATCCCAGGTCGGGCAATAAAAAAATAAGAAAACGTGTATTTACAATTTCCTAATAAAAATAATGTACTTAGATATGATTGCCACCTATAGCATTGTGAGACTTAGTGTGTTTGGCCAGTCATGAACGCCCTTCTTTAGATTAGTACTAAGCAGGTTTTCTTATCCTTTACTAATTGTCCCGGAGAGCTTCGTACCGCCGTCTCTGTGACATATATTTTTTTTCGTGAAAGGTCAGTGAACAATCACCTAGCTCTTCAAAAGATAACCGAGGCCTACAGACACCATATTATATGCTACAGGTGCGTCTCTGTCCTGAGGCCGGGATGGAAGGCCTATTGTGCAAGTTTACCGGCTAACCTACCCTTCAGACCCGAATATGACAAGCGGCAAGAATAGGTATGTGAGGCAGTGGGTCCCTGACAATTTGCTGCACAGTGCTTTATCACCAGTGGTCTTAATGGTTAATATGTTAAAACAGGTGTTACGAGCTGCCTGGCAGAGACTTTTGTATTACTTATTTTCAAATGTTTTAATGAATGACCGATTGCATTATTGAAATGATACAGTAATAGCATAAGATACGGCCATATCCCCGAAGAGGTAGGCACAGGCCCAATCAGGGCACACACTACTAGCCGAAGACACTAAGTCCCACTGTGTGTTAGGCACATATCCAATCCCGGCCAACGTTATTTTCAATAGAAATGATACAGTAATCTATTTGTCTTTTCTATAAATAGCCTCTATGGTCAAGTGAGGGTTTTTGATCTATCAAAATTCTAGAATCAGGCAACACAAAAAATGTGTTTCCATTTTTGAATACAAACAACGTTGTTTGGAAAAGGATAAATGCCCGAATGAGGATAGG
>NJDC01004064.1:369565-385063 GCA_002245475.1 Calephelis virginiensis
CATAACTTTCTTGTTGACTTATATGACATCGAAAGTCATAAAAAATCATTGCACGAAAATTTTCTCGGCTTAAATTCATTCTGACGTGCACAGACAATTTTCAATTTGCCGCCAAATCGTAAAACAAATCACAAATGAATGAAATGTATACTCAATATTATTGGTAAAGAGTTCTATTTTCAAAATTTAAACTTATTTTTTTAATATAATGCTTTTAAGTTGCCAGTTCTAAAAACTTTCAGTTTGGCCCTCGTACCAATCTCTTACTAGTAATGATGTGTGACGTAATACTAATAAATTTGTTTAGAATAAGGGAAAAAAAGACAGCCCCAGGAGTTTCTCGGTATGTGGCCGCGTTTCCGGTGGTAGTTTTAGTATTAGGTATATATAAACTCGTGCCTCACAAGTGCCTCTTGTAAGGTGAATGTGAATAAAAATATATTCGAGTCTATTCTATAGGCGTTTTTGGTTGTCTTTCTTTATGTATCTTTAGATCTTTAAAACTGCGGATTTTGATGCAATTTTTATAGATAGAGTGGTTCCAAGGAAAGTTGAAATGTATATTAACAATATAAAAGTTAGTCAACCCATGCGAAGCTGGAACGGGCTGCTAGTTTATAATCGTTGACCGCCTCGTTGGTCGAGTTGACACGTCGTCGAACTACACCAACCAACCGCGAGGCTGACAGCCATTTGTGTGATGAACATTTAGATGTCTGAATTTCCGGGTCTAGATGTTTTTTAAATTTATTCTGGTATCTATTTATGTATTTCTACGTGTTAGAATTGTTGACTAACACCCATACAAAAACCATATAATTTTGCTTACTATGAGTTTAGATGCAATTTGTGTAAGTACAATCTTGTATGTATGTACAAATATCGCTGGATAACTTACACAAATTGAATTTGAATCTTAATACCCAAGTAAATAAAATAAGTATATTAATAAATATACAACTAAGTCGCCTCTGTGGTCATGTGGTCTAGTGTTGGACTTTACTTCGTGAAATCCTGGGTTCTATCGGGGAGAGAAACAAAAAAAAGTGTTTTTCCGATTGTCTTATGAAAACAATGCTGCCCAATATTAAATATATGTCCGATTGGCGATAGGCTCACCGCCTATCACATTTTGGGACTTGCCTGTGGTAGGTGCTCTTATGTGGTATGGTGGGTACTCCTGCTTATTTTTTCAGGAATACGGCCAAGAAGATATTTTTACTTGATACAATAATAACACAAATTTATTTCTCTTCTCACACACTTTCTTTATAGAATCAATAAAACTTTGTAATAATTAGACGGATTTTGAAATGAGTAGGTTTAAAGAGGGCACAAATTTTCGCATTTATAATATTAGTAGGATAGCAGACGTTTTAAGTTTAGACTTCATCTAACTAGATGATTCGGTTTCTCCTTACTTGGAATATCAGAACCTTGGATGCCGTTACTTTACATCTCAGTTGTGGGCTTAGCAGTAAGATATCTCTAAAAAAATGCAAAAACGTGTCCTAAATAACAGAGAAATTTCAACTAAATTATATTCGAATTAAGTTAATCAAAGTTTTGCTTCAAAATATCTCTGTAACTTTTTAATTCCAACCTACATTACTAAGCATTGATTTTTAGATAACTTATTCCCTCTATATAGCGTACACGCCTAAAGCAATCGACTGCAAAGCTCGGGTTCGATTCTCGACCAGACCAGACATTTGTCTGATGGACATCAGTGTACGACAATTGTTTGTATTGCGGACAACCCTGGCGGTTCATAAATCTATTAAAGATTCGCATGACCACTGCACCATGCTACAGCAAAGAGTATATCGTTTACCAATACCTCAAGTTAAGACTGTGTTTGCCCACCGTTTTGGAGAATTTATACAAGCCCGTATCTACAATTTCGTTCTTAAAAACTGTGATATAAAAGAAAAGTCGTTGTGTGAAGCAAAAAGAATTGTTTCAAAATGGTTATCTACCTTGACATACAGTAGCACTGAAGATTTGATGTCGAGTCAACATTAATTTCATTGGGAGCCGCTTGCCCGTTCGTATGTTAATTATTTAAATCTGAGTTAGCATCTAGCCCAGAGCATATATTTGACAGTTTAAGTCATACAATACTTCTATAGAGCGTGCATGTGGCCCTAAGTGTAATTGTTTGGTTAATGTAAGTAAATATTATATTTGCAATCTTTGAATTATTTTTAAAATGTTTGTAATTTAGATTAGTTGATGCCAATCTGAAAATAGTTATAGCAATATGTAATTGAAGTTGCTCCTCACGACACAGGCTTGCCTAGTGTGAGGACCGTCGTTAGATTAAGATGTTAAAAACTCTCAGCGTTATACATAATTAATAAGATATTATCCTGTTATTATCTATTTATGTTTTTACTGTTTCTATGTTTTCGCTGTAAATAAATTTATTTTCATTTTCATCTAGATATCTGTATTTCTGGGTTTAGGTATGTTAATTAAAATTATTCCAATGTCTATTTTAGTAATTCTACGTATCGTTATTATCGTTTACCAATAGCCATAACACAAACATAAGTATATCTAATAATATAAACTAGCAGCCCGCTCCAGCTTCGCATGGGTTGACTAACTTTTATATGGTTAATATACGTTTCAACTTTTCTTGAAACTAGTCTATCTATAAAAAATAGCATCAAAATCCGCAGTTTTAAAGATCTAAGCATACATAGAGAAAGACAACCAAAAATAAAAACTACTTTCGAGTTGTAACTTGAAAAATAATAAATATCTTTATTCCTTTCTTATCGCTTGTGTGGTCTAGCGTTCAGTTTTAGCCTTGTCTTCATGATATTCAGGATTTGATTCTCGGATCAGGTATAAGTGTGTGTGTGTGAAAATGAGTTTTTTCAATTTTCTAATTAAAAAACATTGCCTAGGATTTTCATATATGCCCAGTTGGTATAGGTTTGTCACCAATAATATTCAGGGAATTTGTGTATTCGGTTAGTCATTTTTTCGGGATAAAAACTATCCTATGTGTTAATCCCAGTTATCCTCTATTTGTGTGCTTAATTTCTTGAAAATCGGTTGAGCAGTTTTTGCGTGAAAAAGTAACAAACAAACATATAAGCTTTCGTTAATACAATATTGTTAAGATATTTAGCACTTTCCAGGTTTAAAGTCTATTTGTACTTATTAATAAAATATCATGTTAAGATTATACTTTAAAATGACAGACATGTATGTAACTGGGTAAATGAAAAACCTTTATAAATAATGAAAGATACCTTGGGATCCCAAATACATAGAATTATTTCTAATGTTACTAGGTATATCAATTTGTCAAAATAAGTTTTTAATTTTATCGACAGATAGTATGACAACTTACAAACACCGATGATGTTGACGTTACTTAACTCTATGCTTAAATGGAAGCTTAACTCCAAAATGAATTAACAGTGATTTTTATACTAGCTTATATACTTAGGTCATAACTACTAATAGTTTTTGGATTCTGATAAATAAGACTAGACAAGATGTCTATGATTAATTTTTTGTTTTTCAGAGAATAAACCCTCACTATTTACACATTTTTCCGTTCGTTGGAACAATTGTGTGAAGTTATATATAGATATACTCTTATTAGATTATCGACTGATATTATGACAACTTAAAAACACCGAAGATGTTAACGTTACTTAACTCTATGCTTAAATAGAAGCTTAACTCCAAAAGGAATTAACAGTGATTTTTATATTAGCTTATATACTTAGGTCAGACCTATTAAAAGTTTTTGGATTCTGATAAATAAGACTAGACAAGATGTCTATGATTAACTAATTTTTAATTATAATTCAACCAACCTGGTCTGGTTTTGTTAATTAAAGTAGACATCACCAACAATTTTATGTTTTTTTTTAAAAAAACCACTAATAAAACAAAAAACAATAAAATGTTAAAAGTAGATTTTAGAAACAGTTTGGTTTTATTTCCATTCGATCAATTGATTTTAGTAGTTAATATAATAAGTATATGAAAGTGTATTTCTAAGGCCTTACCATGAGTTTACGGCTTGTCTAGTTGACTATACTCGCTAACGTCTCTGTAAATCAGAGGTTCCCAAACTTATTTCATGTAACGCCCACTTTGAAAATCAGTTCTTTTGTAGCGCCCCCCCCCCTCGTTTTTTTCTTGTCAATAACCTCAATAACATATTTGTTGCACCTAGTTTAAAAAAAACATTTTTTTCAAGATTTATACCGCCCCCCTCTAGGCTTCCAGCGCCCACAAGGGGGCGTTATCGCCCACTTTGGGAAAGGCTGCTGTAAATTATTTGTACGAAAACTTTCAACAGCACCTCTATTGGTAACTAAGAGAAACTCATTTTTAGACCAAAAGTGTCAAAGATTTCGACACGTAACTTACCGAACGTAATACACCAACTCTGGTAAAGACTCAGGTTACCAAACTAAAATTAACTTAACGAGTATTGGGCTTTCTACAAAAAAGTTCCTCTACTATAGACAAAGTTTAATTATTCATATCCGAAGTTAGGTCTATTTCTGCCGCCATAATGTAATGACGTGTTCCGGTTCGGAGGGTAAGGTAGCCGGTAAATTTACTTTGCTCGAGGCCTAACATCCCGGCCTCAGGTTGGCAACGCACCATTACCACCTTTGTTGTCTCTAGGTGGCGTGAATTTCTTAACATCAGGAAATCCATCTGCTTGTTTGCCTTCCAATAACAAAAAAAAATAGTTGAGAGGTGTCAAGGGACACCCGGATGGAACGAAGTTCTCTCTCCCCCCCCCCTTCGCTCTCTCAATCTCTATCAATCTCTAGTAATCTCTATCTCTATCTCTCTTATAAAGAGAGACAGACAGAGAAACATTAAATAAAAAAAAGAAAATAAAAATATATTTAAAAAAAATAAAAAAAAATGAAAATGATAATAAAAATAAAATAAAATAAAACCGAAACATAAAAAAAAAAAAATATTTCCGACCCGGGATTCGAACCCGGGACCTCATGCAGTCAAGTCCAACTATTGAACCGCTAGACCACAGTGCAAAAAGTGTCGTGACAACATTTTCGTAAGATTTTTTTCCGTCTAGCCCCCATTCACAACGCGCAATAAGGAACTTCGTTCCAAAATACCAACAGTTCAGTTACAATTTTTTGACCCACATGGTTCAAGATCCCTGCTGGATGCTTCATGAGAAATTAAACGTTGTCGAACGAGGATAGAAAATGGAACCAAATATTTTGTATTAAACAAAAATTAATTTATCTATAGTTATGCTTATCTGCTGGATAGATGCTTAACCTTTTTGAATTCGTAGTATCCCTGAATAGCTGAATAGATATTGTAAGTCTTAAACATTGAAATTAATATGTTTTTAAATAAAAATAAACTTTTGTGACAAGCTTTTATTTGTTAAGCATCATCCAGACGGTTGTAATCACGTCCCAATCACGCCTTCCACGAAGTTTACCTTGGTGGAAACTTTGTTTGAGATAAATCAAAATTTGGATTAAATGTACGTTCCACACGGCAAACCATTGTTTTAATCCGTATGGAACCCCAATTAAGACTATTTCCGGCAGCAGCTTTGAGACGTGTTCAAAACGTATTAAATAAGCCTATACACGATAGGATAATACCGGGAATTTCAATCAGTTTCCAGTTTCCAGAAAGTTTTCAACAATGAAAATAAGAGATACATATTGTCTACATACTCATATATGTTATTTATTAAGTGCGTAGGTATCCTAAAAACTACCCCAATATGTTGAGCTTCTTTAAAATTAAGTTACAAAGTTTTACCCAGACAGTTAAATATAAAGTCAAATAAGCTAGTAATAAAAAATCACGTTGCATGGGCCAGGCGGTACGAAGTTTGCCGGGACAGCTAGTAAATAAAAAATGTTGCATGTAAAAATAAACAAGCTTGAAGTTTATTTTCTTTAATTCGTCTATGAATATGCATAAGTGCCCCTGCAACAAAAAACATTAATCACAAAAAAGACAAAATAACTTGTGAAGCATGTCATATCTGCGGTCTACCATCAGACTTACGTTCATTAAAAAGTGTACGAAGCTTCTTAATGACTGAACCCTCGTGTGTCACGTAAGTCTAATATTTATGTAAATTGCGGAGAATATGATTAGTCGTGTCGCCTCCCTCTTGATAATCATATTTACGACTTTCCCCCTACGGGGAGGCGGGAATTGCCCCCACGAGTTTCCTTTGCCTATCTAACTTCTTCATGCTATGAAAATTGTTTTAAATGTTTCATTAAGACTATGGAAAAGATACTTGGAGTAGATACCAAAGATGTCAGCAGCGTTGCTATTCCAAAGCTAGGATCTTAAGTAAGTTTACCCGTTACCCTGTGCTAAAAACCGGGTCACAACAATGGTGAGCATTGACGATATGATGGGTGAAAAATTCGAAGCAATCGTACAGTCAGCATACAAAACATCTGACCCACTTACACTTGTACAGGGTTCAGATATTTCGTTTGCTAACTGTACCAATCTAGACGAGTTTCTCAGTTAGTTTGAATTAATTTGACTGATTGCATTAGTGAAATAGTCGTGTATCTAAACATTTTAGATTATTTTGCTAGTGGGCAATGGGGTTGTCGTACCCATGAGTTCTTGAATGTATGTATGCATATCTTGAATGTGTGCCTATTTATGTAAAATCTAGAGTTTTTTATAAGACTTATTTACAGTTGGGTGTGTGTATATGTATATCTGTGTGTGTGTATGTGCGTATATGTTTTAGAGAGGCATTAGCCGCGAGATTATTTTCTAGCACACCTTTTCTGTATCTTTTGTTTGAAAACTGTTTATATTACGAGTACGAGTTTTTTTATGCTTTGAGCCCAAAAACTTACAGAAATAGTGTAGATGTTGTTAAAGTACATATCTTTAATATTCCAATCAAATCAAATCAAATACTAAATAATATAGCCTTCATGAAACATTTAACTACCAAATAAAAACTTTGTTAACCTTAGTTGCAGATGTTGACGTAAATGAACATTTTCAACTTTTGCATCTCATTGCTATATCTATACATAAAAGAAGTATCTTCACGCCCATATCCCCGAAGTGGTAGACAGAGGCACAACCAGGGCACCCACAACTAGCCGAAGACACTAAATCCTACAATATGTGTTAGGTGGCAAGCCTATCGCCAATTGGGCACATGTCCAATCACAAGAAACATTTTTTTGTTAGAAAAATGGAAAACCCAAATTTTCTTTTTGTTGCCCGACCCGGGATTCGAACCCGGGACCTCATGTAGGCAAGTCCAACACCTGAACCGCTGGACCACAGAGGCGATACTTTTTTTTTAAATACATATAGAAAAGTACAGAAATGTAAAATAATATGACCACTAGTAATTGTATATTGCAGAGAATATGGTTAGTCTTGTCGCCTCCCCCATGGTAATCATATTTATTGCTTCCCCCCTATGGCGTGGAGCTACTACCACAACTTCCTTGTGGTTCTGATTTTTCTGTACTATTTCTATGAAGTTTGCTCTTCTTTTCTTTGTAAACTATAACTTTGTGCTCTCCTTTAAATATAACATATTTAATGCTACCCCGTTCTTGTCATTTTTATAAAAGGAGTAGGTACAAAGTTTTTTATATGTATTAAGATATAGTTCAAATAAAGGTTGATACAATGAAAATAATATTTAATTTTGTATTTACATTTATTTTTTAGTTTAAGTTCTAGCCCTGATGATGCTGGCATAAGCGAAACCGGTGGGCTATTTATGAAATAATAAATTATAAGTGATACGTAAAACAGTAGATACAAGTATTCCTTCATTTAAAAATATGAGTACTTGGAAGTTTTACCAAGCGCCGACGATGTAAAATATCAAAAAATAATATTTTCCATATATCCATCCTCTGTGGTCTGTGGTCCGGGTGTTGGACTTGACTGCATGAGGTCCCGGGTTCGAGTCCCGGGTCGGCCAACAAAAAGAAAATTGGAATTTTCCGATTTTCTGATTAAAAAAAATGTTGGTCGGGATTGGAAATGTGCCCGGTTGGCGATAGGCTTGCCACCTATCACATTGTGGGACTTAGTGTCTTCGGCTAGTCGTGGGTGCCTTGGTTGTACCTCTGCCTACCTCCTCGGAGATATGGGCGTGAAGATACTTTTTTTCCATCCTATTTATCTTAATCAAATACAAGTCGACCCGGCAAATTTCATATCGCTTGACATTAACAGCCACTTGTATAAAAAAAACTAATTATTGTTTTTCCTATTTTCCTTTTAATTTTTTTGGGTTTTCTCGTTGTTATGACTTTCTCCTGGTGATAAACGATTGTATAGATTTAATGGTGCCGTGGCCACTTTGAGACTTTGAGCTCTATTGAAGGTATAATTAAGATACTTGAACTTTTCCACAAATGTTACAAAATGCTAAAACTTAAACTAAAGTTATCTATATTTATAATTAAACCGTTTAAGAATGAATTTTGTATATTTTGTATATTTAAAAATATATGCAGATGACAAAAAAAAATTCATCCGTCTGTCTATATCACGATTTTCGTTAAATTTAATGAACCGATCGTAATGAAATACTCGATAGGTAGTTTATGTTCCGAAAAAGGTTAAATGATTCTTTTTATCCCGCTCACTAAAGGGATTACCGTGGGAGAGGAGTAAAAGTCAGGATATAAATTGGGATTTAATTTATTAACGTGCTGTCCGAATTTATTTACCCGTTTTTGTAATTTATAGTTCAGTGCTTTACAGACTTCCTCGTAATTTTTTTCAAGGCAAAAGTTTTGTAGTTTAGAAATTATATGCATTACAACACTCAGTATTGAACATCTTGAAATCTGAAATGAAGAGAAATATTTGAATGTCCAGGTCATCTTTCATACACACATATCTTCACGCCAAGTCCCCCTGCATAGTAGGCAGATCAAGTACCAAGTGAACGAAGTTCGCCGAGTTGATTAGTGTCATAATATATGAATACATATTCATATATTATATGTGTGCAAATATGTACATTTCTATCAAAATAAATATGAAACGAATAATGAATAACGGAATGTTTGGGGAAAGGATGTGACAATACCATTACCCGCTAATGGAATGATTTAGTACCTAGTTTCGATTTCAGGTTTATTTCCCCAGTCCTGTCTGTTTAGTCTGATTTAGTCTCACCGTCTCACCTTTTCCTGCTGCCATATAGTTAGAGCTCACTATTATCATGTTCCAGTTTAAAAGGTTTTCTAGTAAAGTTTCGTCTTACATCACGGTGTTAGGTTGGCTACGCACCCAAACTAATAAAGATAGATATTTTCGTTCATCAGAGAAACGCCAGGCTTAGTCAGAAATCGAACATGGATCTCGTGAACGGTGGCGTTACGTGTGTACACTAGCTTTTCCATCAATGTGGTTGAATATTGCTTAAACGATTCTTCTATTCGTTTTTCCCGCCACAGAAATATCAGATTATCGCCTCTGTGGTCTAGCGGTCCAAGTGTTGGGCTTGACTTCATGAGGTCTTGGGTTCGAAACCCGGGTCGGACAATAAAAACAAAATGTGGTATTTCCAATTTTCTTATAAAAAAAAATGTTGCGCGGGATTGTATATGTGCCCGGTTGGCGATAGGCTTGCCACCTATCACATTATGGGTTGTAGCGTCTTCGGCTAGCCGTGGTTGCCCTGGTTGTGGCTTGCCTACCCCATTCGGGGATATGGGCGTGAAGATACTTTGTTTAGGAATGTCAGTGACAGAATTGAGCTGACAATTCAAACCAAATGTATTGTCAAATAATCTAGATATTAAGTAAATAAGTATCTTCACATGCTCCCGAAATTATAGCAGAGGTACAATCTTACCACCGATTTATATTGTGGGACGTAGTGTCTTCGGCTAGTCGTGGGTGCCTGGTTGTGCCTCTGCCTACCCGAAGGGAAATGGGCGTGAAGATACTTTTTTTTAGGTACAATCCTTGCACCCACGACTAGCTGACGTCACGTCCACAAAGTGATAGGTGGCAAGCCCATCACCAATCGGGTACAATTCGGGGCATTTTTTTTTATTAGATAATGGAAAACACACATTGTCCTTTTTTTATTGGTGTCGTGCAATAGTATCTATAATGGCTAGATACTAGTACGTTCAAACAAATAAATAACTTTTTCACTCTTTCACTTGTTTTAAGGCATTTTGTAATAGGTACGTACCTATTCTCTAAATAAAAATAAACGATTAAATTGGCCACTCACTGCCAAAAAATGTACATATGTTATAGTGCAAACAGCAAACAAGTAAAGTAAAAGTAAAAGGTAGGCAGAAACACAACCAGAGCACCCTTGACTAGCCGAAGACACTAAGTCCTACAATATAATAAAACTATCACCGACCGTTCGCATATCCAATCTTAGGCAACATTATTTTATTGGAAAATACACTTTATCTAGTTTTTGTTTGTTGATAAGAGAATCAAACACGGGACCTAAAGAAGTCAAGTCCGACGCCAGACTGCTAGATCACAGCGCCTCCGCATTTTAAACTAAACTAAAATAAAGAACTAGTGATAAGTAAAAACGTCTTTTCTGTTTAGTCATGCTTTGATAAATATACGTCTTTCTTGTTTTCTCGAGCTTAAAATTGTTTTGGCTGAAAGTTGAAAATTTAATCATAATATTGTTAATTAAGTATAGATTTCTGCAAAGTAACGCCTTTCTTTCAACAATCTGCTGATAATCTACTATTAACATACGAATGATTCTTCATATAGATTACTAGCTAAAATACTTAGGTAAGTATATCTCTTTGTGCAGATCCAAAGTTGTTCATAGTTATTTTAACGCTAGTGACAATTGGTGTAGGAATAGGTAGGTGAATAATGAATGAGAGATACCTACCTAGGGTAGGATAGCCGGTAGTCTTGCTCTTATGCTTAACACTGGACACAGGATATCGATGCACCTATAACAACAATGGTCAACGTATCTGTTACTTACTACCAAGAAAACTGTGAGCTTCTTCGCTTTCTTAGTTATAGGTACTATGAAAAAAACGTACAAAATTGACGACAGGTTCCTACCTATATTTTTTCATTAGAGCTTTAGCGTTTTTTAAAAAAATACTAAAATTTGCGAAAAAAATGTCTATTAGACTTATCTATATTTGTTTCTGAAGTAAAAACTCCATTGAACGTCGAATGGTTACAATTTGCCTTTATGAAATTCTGAATAAAAGTGACTTATTTCATACCAGTAATTTACTAGTCACTAGTGGTCTACGTTTTGCCTGTGTTCCTACCATTTACTTATAAACAAACCATCTTCGGGTTCAAATCAAACAAACAAATCAACTATCGATCAAGTAATTTTCGAGATTTAGCTACTCCAGCAGCACTTGATTTTCATAAGATCAAAATTGATGTTTATAAGAGAATAATAATGGAGTTTCACGGAGGGCCGACGATGAAATCAACAAAACATGATTTTGAGATTCTTTTGCCAGTTAAACGGTATATGTTGTGGCGATATGTAACGCTACCTATTGAGCGCGGTTATGAGTCGCGAAGTGGGTGGTGAGGCGGGCTGTCTCATGACAGTCGTCGAGCGGCCGCAGGTCAAGACAGCGCGGCCGGTCATCGCGTTTCCCGCGTGAAAATCGCTTTCCCCGCGGTCGGTGTGCGGCGAACCACGTGAACGCAGTGTCCCGTCGACCGCTCGCGTGACACGCCGCGCTCCTCGCATCTCATCCTGCAGGATCAGCGTTCGAACCCGACGCCATCCCGCGCCACACTGCGCCTTCCCGCCCGAATCTCGCGTGCGCACACAAAACGTTCCAAATTCAAATAGTTTTTAAATTTTCATAAACCGTATCGGGTCATCGATTTGTAATTACGGCCTGTATTTTGTTTACAAAGGAGGTGGCGGCAATGCGGTCCAAGGCTGTGGCTAGGCGACTTCAAGCGCAAGGTAAGAAAAAAAACAACAAAAGTATCACCAAGGTGTGTTATTTGTTAACTTTAAACTTAAAATGTACTCATCATGAAAAGCGCCTATAAGAATTTTCAGTGTTGAAGGTTGAAAGGAAGATCCGTAGGTATGAAAGATAAAGACAGTGTGATGCGCTTACTGTGCGCTGTGATTGGTCGATCCCTCCCCCGCCTGACAAGATAACAAGGGACATCCTCCGAACGGTGCTGCGCGATTATCACCCGCGTTGAAATGATTTACAGTTCATTTTATTCTGGACTTTTCGCAGGAGGGACGATCCCTCCTTTGTCATTTGTCATTGGATGAGCACAAAGGCTTTCCATTATTTATTTACTGTTTACATAATGTACTGTCTGTTAACGTGACGTGATAATACGTAGGAAAGTTAAGTTTTCTTTGCAGAAATAAAAAAGAAAACAATATTCTAAATTCGAAAAACAAATTACCATTTGCTTGAAAGTTTAAACACTATTTATATTTTTTCGAATTTAGAATATTGTTTTCTTTTTACATTTTATAAAATTCTAATGTTTCTTTTTAATAATGGCTATTGCAAAGACTTTTTTCCATTTATTTTTTGTTTAATGATTTACCTACATGTGAGGGACGCGACAGCGCTAATGCTGAATGATAAACATATATATATTTTCAACAATGATCAGAAACTGAGTGAGGCATGTAGAGCATCCATTCACTTGATTTTTCCATTCGCAACAGATAATATTATAATATGACAGTGTTGAAATTTTGTACTTAAATTATAGTTTTTTTAATGTTACAAGATATAAAAAATAGGCCGCATCTCTATTGGCAAAAGACTGCAGTTGTCTGTGACTATAGATGCCTACTGGTGGATTACGACGATGGCAAGCACTAACGTTATGGTGACATGAATAGGCATGGTGGTCCTTTCTGGTTGAGCTGCTCAATAGCACTCTTCCATTTAGTTTGACAGATTGCACTAGTGGTATGATCCAGTAGTTATTTGAATAATTTAATATTTGGACACACTTTATTTGGAACACTAAAGTTTTCGAGGCATAGTAAGAAGTTTTTATATTGTAAGCGAATTCGCAGGTAACGTTTAATTCTAATAGTGGTTATTGACGGTTGTAAATATTGGATTGCATCCGTCTGGACCGTAGATTTTATCCAAATTTAATAATAATCTGAGGACGGAAGCCAATTTTCCACAAAGGTCAACTTTGTTGGTATGTTTACAAACATCTGGAACCTCTTTGATGTAGCAAAGTTGAAGAGTTCTTTGTTTATTTTTCTCTAAAACTATTACTTAGTTTTTATTTAAAAAAAATATTGGGATTGTTATTATATCGTATGTTTAAAATGAATTGGTTGAATTCGACAACAACTTGACCTGATTGGTAACGCTGCTTTAGATACTTATTCCTGCCTCCACAATATTAGTGCTCTTCTTTGTCGTAGTTCGGAAAGTTTAACAACTTTAGCACTTAGATAAAAGAGTATTCACTTTAGCAGTAGTAACTTTAGCACTTAGATATTAATTTATCTATGCAAGAATATCACTGATTTATAGGTAATTTATACTCTACCTAGGTAAATTAAAAAAATATTTTAAGACACCTAGCTACGGTTCTACTTACATTAAAATCGGATTGAATATATAAATTACTATTTTAGATGCGGTTACGGATAAGTAATTTTTTTTTTTTTTTAAATCATTGTTAGATTATTATTTTAGATTCAAAGTTTTTTAAAAACGAAAATGTCATTTTGGTAATTTGCTTTTGAAATAATCTATAATATAAAAACGAATCGCTGAATATGTTGCTAATCGCTTAGCTTCCGAACAGGTAAACCGATTTGGCTATTTGTTTTATTGTGTTAGTAATTGCTAGGAGAAGGTTCTTATTAAGAGAAAAACCCGGAAAGTTGCTAGGACAATTGGAAAAAAACACATTTTATTTTTATTCCAAGCTATCCCGTTGAACTTCGTTCCACCCGTTCAGTCTGGAACGGGTGGAACGAAGTTCAACGGGATAGCTTTTGTCCCCATCTCGGTCCATGTCCCCTATGTAGAATAGCTTGTAAGAGGTAACCTATAGGTACGTTAAATGGGCCGTCATCTTCAAGACCCCTAGTGGTAGATTGCCGTGCAGCAATTTGCAAGGGTAGGGATACATCGTCTTACCTATTCTGGCCGCCATAATGACAGTGTATAACACCTACTCCTATCCAGAGGGTAGGGAATCCTGTCCTTGCACAATAGACTTAACAGCGTGGTCCTATGATAGCTACATGCCTACAATATCTATATTGTCTATAGGCCACGCCTGTCTCTTATCATCAGGAGAGTCGTGGGCTTGTCAAAGTATCACTCACACACTAGTAAGAGAACTACATTTTTTTTTATGTTATAGGAAGGCAAACAAGCAGACGGATTTCCTGATGGTAAGAAATTCACGCCGCCTAGAGACACCAAAGGTGGCAATGGTGCGCCGCCAACCTGAGGCCGGCATGCTAGGCCTAGAGCAAAAGTAAGTTTACCGGCTACCTTACCCTCCGAACCGGAACACGCCATAACGCTATGGCGGCAGGAACAGGTAAGGCGGTGGTACCAATCCGAGCGAGTCGCTGCCAAGTTAGCCAAGTTATACATCTTGTATAACTTAACATAACATAACATATATAACATATAACATAGTGATTTTGATTCGGTTTGTGACCGACATGTATCTTAAAAACAATAGTAGTATCTTCATGCCCATATCCCCGAAGAGGTTCCTCAGGCACAACCAGGGCACCCACGACTAGCCGAAGACACTAAGTCCCACATTATGATAGGTGGCAAGCCTCCCGCCAACCGGACTATCCCAGGCATTGTAAATTTAAAAAAAAAATTGAAAATATAAATGTTCTATTAAATTTATTTTGGTATCTATTTAAATATTTCTATATATTAGTATCTATATAGTTGACTAACATCCATAATACAAGCATATAATTTGCTTACTTTGGGGTTAGATTCAATTTGTGTAACTTGTCTAGAGATATTTATTTATCTGTTTATATTATATTTCTTTTGTTGGACCCCAGTTGTTTTGTTGGACTTCACCCAGGACCTCCAGAAGTCAAATACGACGCCGGACAACGTACTTGGACATAAGTCTGACAACTGTCTGTGTCTTGTTGACAACCGACGATCTATCTATTTTCTTTAAATAACAATATAGTGTAAAAAAAATAAATAAGCGGCCGTAGTAGTCTAAAATCAATATAGATTATTTGATCACTTTTTTTATGATATTGGAAGGCAAACAAGCAGACGGATTGTCTGGTGGAAAGAAATTCATGCCGCCTAGATACACCAAAGGTGGTGATGGTGCGTTGCCAACCTGAGACTGGAATGTTAGGCCTTGAGCATAAGTAAGTTTACCGGTTGCCTTACCCTCCAAACTGAAACATGTCATGACGTTATGGCGGCAGGAATAGTTAAGGCGGTGGTACCAATCATAAGG